>OMNM01039272.1:24078-37307 GCA_900302745.1 Parablennius parvicornis | reverse complement strand
ACCATTGACATTACAGGATTAGAGAGAGAGAGAGAGAGAGAGACAGAGAGAGAGAGAGAGACAGAGAGAGAGAGAGAGAGAGAGAGAGAGAGAGAGAAAAAAAGAGAGAGAGAGAGAGAGAGAGAGAGAGAGAGAGAGAGAGAGAGAGAGAGAGAGAGAGAGAGAGAGAGAGAGAGAAAGAGAGAGAGAGAGAAAGAGAAAGAGAAAGAGGAAGAGAAGTGGAGAGAGACCTTCAGGCTGTGTCTCCTTTCTGCAGTCCAGACAGTGCATCACTGCCGCTCTCTTCCATTCTGCAGTGTATGTATGTGTGTGTGTGTGTGTGTGTGTGTGTGTGTGTGTGTGTGTGTGTGTGTGTGTGTGTGTGTGTGTGTGTGTGGGTGTGGGTGTGGGTGCGTGTGTGTATGCGTTTCATCTATCTTCTTCTTTTGAGTGGTTATTTAGGCCCGTATCCAGCTCAAATACTTTTGTTCACTTTCACTGTGAGACATGTTTCGCTGTGGTTTGACTGTTGATCAAATGGTAGTGTGGAGATTTCCACCCTCATCTTATTGCACATTGTTAACAGATAAACCCTTAAAGCAAACAATTCATGGATGTGGGAGAAAGGAAGCATGACCCTCTGAATGTCCCCAGATGGCATTTTAGGACTTCTCCAACCAGATCAGAAATCACGAGACAAAAAAGATCTGACACGAGCATCTGATATATGTGTGTGTTTTTATTGTTTTATTATCTTGGTTTGCCCTCTGTCTTCTCTGTAAGCAGAAATAACTGCATTTGTTGAGGAAATCTCTGTAAAAAGCAGTCCAGAGCTTACCAAGTTTTACTTTGATAAGCAATATGCAGTTTATTTCTGTACATTGTGATCTGCCGATATAATGGTGGGAAGAGGTGAAATTCTTGTGAATCCTTCTCGGAGAGGAACAGAAACTTTACCAAGCATCAGCAGGGATGCAAATGTTGCCTCAGGTCTGAGTGATTCAAACCGCACAACACAGTGGCAGCTCTGCAGAAAGGGATACTGCTGTGCATATGGCTTCCACAAATTTGATAAATCTGTGTCCAATTGCATTACACTGGCACCGAAAAACTGAAATGTCTCTATAACTTGATTTGAACATGATAAAATGAGGAAGGACAAATATTTGTGAGTCTGCACTGGGGTCACTGAAGCCACAGCTGGTTCAGAGAACCTTCACCCAGCTCTGCTTTGTTACACATCCTGCCATTATGCGCTTATTGTTTTTTTTAATGGAGATTTATAATTAATCTCATGTTGTTTCCCAAAATAAAATTTTTTTTTATTAATTTCTACAACTCTGATGAAGTGAGTATTGGTAAATACAGAATGTATTTCCAGGAAAACACGTGGCTAATAAAGGATCTCTAGCCATGTGTTCAAAATAAAGCTGGGAGTTTCGCACAATCACAAAGTGCATGTGACTGACTTGGAAGAAAACAAAGGAGACATCAATAAAACCACAATTAAATTGAATTGAAACTTCAGTAAACAAATTTATTTTTTGCTACACAAAAAAAAGGCAAAAATGACTTTGATGCTTATATGATAATTATAATAAATGAAGTAATATAGCTACAAACAGAAATGTTGCATTTTCTGATGACCATAAATTAAATTAAATCTGACAGGACACACACCAAACATTGTGTCAAGGTACAACCATAATAACAAAAAGCAGAAATTCAAGAAATGAAAATTTGTTTGAATCTTTATCTCTCTACCATTAAAAAAAAAAAAAAAACTTGACTTAAAGGTAGAATATGTAACATTAATTTGCTCACAGCATTTTTAAAAATATTTAAAATGTGACAGATCTTCACTTGTCTGTGTTGTCATTTAGAAACCTGGATCATTAAAACACTTTCCACATCAAGATGTTCAAGTGATCTTGTGACTTCTCAGTTCAAAACAAAGCAGATTTAACACTTCTAAGGATAAATAAGACAATGCATGAAGCGCTTAGGAATTACTAACTTAAAAGCGAATGAAACCTCGCCATCCTGCGGACAAAAGTGGAAGTCCATCTCACAAACCGCATCTTTCAAAGTGTCAAGAAAACATTGGGCAATAGCAGCGAAAGCAGTGAAGGACACAAAGAGAGCAGCAGAGCTGACACTTAACTCTCTGTCAGACTGCTGTAGCAAAACCTATCCGGTTATTGCGACGATCAAACTCTGTGTAGTAACGGGCGATGAAGTTAGCGCCTAAAATCCAGATGGGACCGGCAGGGGGCGGCACGTCCAAGCCCCTGAAGGTGACAATGCAGACATCTCCTTCAATCTGTGATTGCTGGAGCCACAAAGAAAAGGTTTGTTATCATCAGCCACTATAACTGTATTTCAGTGTAGCTATGCGGTGTGGTAGAAAATCTCGAAAACCGACAAAAAACAGAATCAGAAGTGAACCAGTGAGCCCTGATATATAGTTTATATTTGAAACTGTCATATCTGTTGGATCAAATGGGACTTTACTGTGTTTTGCGTGGAGTGGTAATTTGCTGCAAATAGAATGTGATATCAAATACATGAATAGGAGAATATATTCAATGCGCAGATCCTTGTTCACTATAACGTTTTGTAATTTGGACTTGTCTTCTTTAAATTCACATTACATTTAGGGTCAAAGATTGTTTTTCACCTCACTTATTTATTCTTTTGGGGGATTTCTTGAAGGAATTGAAATGCACTGAATAAGTAAAGTCAAAGTGAATTAAACAAATGTGCAATGGCTCAAAATGGAGATAAAAAGACAAATATAGGATGGAAATATAGAATCTCTACATAATATAAAGAGTGCAAAATCATTACAACTTAATGTTTTAGTGATTTAATAAGTGAACAAACAAACAAACAAGTAAGTAAATAAATAAATGAATACAAAAATACAAAAATTTGAAGATTAAAAAATAAAACTTTTTTTTTTTAAATAAATGTAATGTAGTGTTATACTGCAGACAAGACTGAGGTGCATAATAAATGTTACAGATGTGGCTGCAGAGACTCACGATCACTTTCACTGTCAAAATCCTCTCAACAGAACCTACCAATTAAAGTCATTCATTTCCTGTGGATCTACTACTAACAGCAATATCTTTCATGAAAGTATTGGGATGGAGAGTAAACCAGATGGAGGGGTATATCCCTCCTGATCCGGCCCAGTGAATTGTACCATGTCCTTTAATGAAACTCTTGAGAAATGTCTTTGATTAATAACTTCATATATATGTATGTACATAAAGACCTCAGATTTTCTTCCCGGTGTATTGGCTGTTTTTTTTTTTATTTCTCAGCCTGAGTCGAATCTTTTTCAAAGATAGGTATTGATATTGGAGAAATGTCGAAATCTAGCTCCCTGTCTGATGACTTCATATTATTAATAGTTCTTCATCCTATAAAAAATTTAATTCAGATTTCTGTGTGTTTTTCTGATTAGAAAGGGGCTTTCATAATCAGTGCAATTTGGAACTAAAAATGCAGAACAAACCTTCAACCAGATCCCATTTTAACAATCTTTACTGGAAATATGTGAATGTTCAGGAATACTATATCATTGGGACCTCGTTCCTGAAGTCTTTAAGTTGCACAGCTGTACATTTATAGTGATGTGACAGGGTATTTATCATGTAGCTTACCCATAGGATATAATCCTCCTGTGTGAGGGAGTACTCTTGACCGCCCAGGTGGAAAATGACACTGGGCAACGTCTTCACAGCATCACAGTCAACTTTGTACTGGTGCAAATTGGAGAAGTTTACAGAGGTCATGAGTTTCAACAGTGTGGTGTTTTGTTTTGTTTTTATTGTGGAGAACTCACTCCGCTCTCATCCAGCTGTGCTCCAATGGTTTTCATCAGCATGGACACTGAGGAGGCGGGACCTGTGATGTAGGAGGACCCCGTGTCAATCACAGCTGTGCAGCCCTCAGCACAGAACATCATCTCAGTCCCCACAGACACTCTGGAAAAACACAAGAGGTGGAAAACAAATAGTTGCACTTTCTCAAAAGCTGCAAACACCGGTATGGTGATAGAAGTCAAAGAACTCACCCTTTCATAGTCACTTCCCATTTGCCCATCTCTGTGGTGTCCACATAATTAAAGCTTCCAGTGTAGTAGTTGGGGTCGGTGCCACCCAAGACCAATTCTCCACCTGGGAAGTGTTTCGGATCTCTGAAAAAATAAAGTAAAACCGGCTTTAAACTGATATTTCCTGTGCATATCATCACAGTGACGGTCAATGAGAGAGATTCAGTGGAGGGTTATGTGATCCTTCAGCTACAGTTAAACCTTATGGCATTCCTTTCATATGATAATTCCAACAAAAAATAAAAACAACTTTTTTCAACTTGTTGATACGCGGCACATAAAGATGCATAATAGAGAAGACGGAGGTTTGAAAAAACACACCTGAGCTTTAGTATATTTTTCCTTGTCTCTCCCAGAATGATTAGCTCAGTAGGGGTTCCTCAATAATGGTGTTTTTACTCCACAGATCGAACAGTGACATGAAAACAACTCTTTTTAAGAAAGCCACACATTTTACTAAAGGTTTTACAGATAATGATTTACTCAACTGACCTACTGTAGTAGATAGAAAACACCTCCTCCTTAAGCACATGTTGAGACATGATGCGATCAAACACTGGCGTGATGCCATCAATGGCCACGTTGGGGTAACCCATCCCCAGGACGCCATCAAACTTGGCGAAGATGAAGGGCATGGCAGAAAGAGAGGTGGCCTCAGCAAACACTTGAACCACTGGAATACCCCCAACCTGGAGGATTAAACAAAAAAACAAACAACAAAAAACAGGTTCAATGGAGAAGGAACAGCAAGGTTTAATCTATTATGTCAATTCTAAAGCTTGTTGATGAGGAACTCACCACGACCACATCCTCACTCAAGAATCCCCTGATATTTCCAGAAGCATATTGGATGGAAAATCCGGTTCCATTCTCAACATAAGTCAGAGATTTAGAGGCATCGTACCTGTTGTGAGTAACTAAAAGTTCAAAATGCTTTTGAGTCATTAAATATATTGCATTAGGAAAAATTCATTAGAGATAGTTTTCTGCAAATCCCATTTATTCATATCTGAATGATTTCACTTTAATTCTTGAGGTTTTATGTGAAATTGAATTAAACTATTAGTCATGCATTTTTGTTTACAGTCTCCTGAATGAAATGTGTGTGTGTGTGTGTGTGTTTGGTGCTGTTTGGTGAGAAGCTTTTGGTGAGTTGTGTATATTTGGAGAGTGAGGGTGGACCCAAGCAATAAAGCAGCAGGCCAAAGAGCAAAACAACATGCTGAGAATCAGAACAAAACCTTGTAAAACTGCTCATTACCTCAAGAAAACATTTTTTCATCATGTAATTTGACACATTCTACAGTGTTATAATAAGGAACTAAATTAGTAATCTTCGTAAAAGTCCAGTCAGTTTGAATGTGTGTACTTACAGCAGGCAGTGGAAAATGGAGAGCAGCTTTGTGAGGGCACCCACAAGTTGGCAGAGCCTGTATCAAATACGACATTGAACATCTGGGCCGGAGAGCCGATGCTGATTTCTCCGAAGTACTGTGTCTGTTGGGGGGGGGGGCAGCACGAAACATTTGTATAGTATTAAAACTTTTTCCAGTGTGCAAAGCATGTTATTAGTGTGGAATATGACATTTCGGAAGTGACTCATTTTGAAGTAAAATTTAACAAAGCATGGTTTGCTTTATACTCTCTTTTTTTTTTAAAATAACATTTTGTCCAAAACTACTGTTTTTTTGTTGTTGTTGTTGTTGTTTGTTTGTTTGGTGTTTTTTTTTGTGCTTTTCCACTTCTCTTGGCCAAATACCAAAGTCTGGTCTTGTCTTTAAATATAAAAAAAACTCCACATGCCGTTAGTCTCATACATCAGACTGCTGCCTTCAATATTTCACAATGCAATGTCATGACTTCTTGACACTTTCATGACTAAGCTTCTGAAGTATTCCTTTAAATGTGAGTAACATAAAAGTGTCTCACGTCTAAGTAGTTGGTAAGAGGTGTGGGAACAGTGCCATTGTTAGAGTTGTCTTTGCTGCTCTGGGCCAACTCAGTCAACACCTGCTCTGCAGAAACTCCCATGTCTTGCAGTGTCTCCCTGATAGATGGCATCTTCTTCAGAGCAATTCTGGAAATAGTACCGACAAAAGGAAAGTTTCAGACAGCTAAATGAATACAAAACCGAGAAGCAGACGTGATGATTTAAGAAAAGCAAGTGTAGTATATTTTCCATGCTATATATCTGATACATATGCTTGGTGTTCATCCCAGTATAACAGTGAGCATTTAATAAAATACAGACTGCCTTGCTCTTAGTGCACAGCCAGAATCATAAACAAAAGCACATGCACATCCACAGCTGAAATCGTTAGCCTTTATAATGAGCCAATACAACACGATTGCTTTCCTGTTCCAGTTTGTTATATTTGTTGTCAGTAAATTCAACCACTGTGTTGTCTTTAAAGAAAACACATTCTTACAGGAAGTGATGAAAGTGTGAATAGCTTTTACCTTCTTAAAGCATAGCTCATGGACATGGATAGTGATGAAACAACCAAACACATCCAGTAGTTCAGCAGCAGGGCCATGGCGAGCAGCAGAAGGTACCAGCCAGTGAAGCAGACTTTATCTGGATCTTCTTGGTTGGTTATTATCCTGGTTTACTAAAGCTGAGTTTGTAAAAGTTGCCTCTCTCTCTCTCTCTCTCTCTCTCTCTCTCTCTCTCTCTCTCTCTCTCTCTCTCTATCTGAGTCTGTATGTCCTGCCACTCTTTTATATCACTTCCTCCTCTCGGTGCATTCAGCCATGGGCCGCTAGCTCTGGCTGGAGGCTTTCTTGGAGGTGACCATTTGAAAACAACCCCCCACCCCTCTCTCATCCTCCACCCTAACCCTTGGGCCTTGGTCACACAACCCCTGCTGTGATAAAGAGGTCCCTGTGAGAGATCTGAACTTTGACCTCTGAGGAACGGTGAAGACAGAAAGCAGGGGTGCACAGCTCTATAGATTGCTGACTCGTCTTAACTGGACACTTCATTTGCAAAGCTCCGAAAAGCTTTCAAGAAACAGAAACATGCTGTTGACTGTCAAAGTAGATTAGTTGTTGTTTGTCTACAAAACTAAATTCAAGAAAAATATTATATCTGCTCTGTTGTCTGTTGTCTGGCTCTTCTGAGAAAAACATGCATCATCATTTCTTTGGATTGTTGCTGTTCCCTTCGTATGAGATGTTTTCTGAAACCTGATTTGAAGTTAAAGACCAAAAGTATTTCAACAAAAGTATTTGAATATATGAGAAGTCGGTAACATTCATCTTGCCTGCTTTTGCCATGATATCTTATCTGTGAAGCAGACGTGCTTTACACCGCTTCACCTGATGCACAATTGACTGCAGCTGGCAGATCCTTTTGGTTCTCATTCCTACATAAACATGGAAAAGTGTAAAGAACTGTCCACATCTGTGTACACATCTGTAAGTTCAATTCAAGGTCTGAATTAGAGATTGCTGGCTGGAGACTGAGCCCATATTGAGTGCATTACACACTTCAGGAGATTGGCAACGTGGGTTGTTTTTGAACAGGACCCTTTCCCACTATGATCAGACCGAACAGGGTTTGACACCTCATCATTCAGTGCTCATTCACACTTGATTTAACCGCGGGAAGGATTCTGGTAGTATCTAACATCGCAGGATGTGCTGGTGTGCTGGTACTGTAGCGAGCCTGGAGACACCTGAAGATTTATGTGAGCCTTCAGAACGCCACAATAGACATCAGAGGTCACCTGCTGAGATACTCCCTGAGTGCACAGCTTGTAAACGATTGGGTAAATACACACCACTAATGAAAGCAGTGGTGAGTTAAAGCAGAACTCTAGCAACAAGATTGACTTGTAAGATCTGTGAATTTATTTCAACTTTTTGAGAATATATCTACAAGCATGTGGTTACAGGCCACATTTTTCTAATGATGATAGGTGACAAGATCAAACGAATCCCTGAAGGTGTTTATTCATCCCTTCTCAACTTTATTGACTTTCACACAGAGTTTTTCCTCATTGTTTGGATGCAAAGTCCAAATTGCACATGTTTTGTTGTGGTTTACCTTGAATGTTTGGTATGGCTGCTTATTTTCAACATCAGACAGCTGTTTTTGGTCATAGAGTCCAAAAACCCCCATCAAGCACTGCCTGCTGAGTACTGAAAGGCACACAGGTGCAGGCAGAACCCAGTGGACACGGCAAAACGTTCTGCGCATATAAAGATGATGATTTTACTATTGTGGAATACATACCGAGACACAAGTTTACTAGGTAAACTTCGTGCTGTCTCAATATTGTAGTGACAATTTGTTTAAGTGGGCAAAAGAAAATAGGCCGTTACAAAAAGCTGTAAACACCTTCTGTTAGTTTTATGACACAAAAAACTAAACACTTTCTGCTCCTGCTGGAAACAAGATGGGAGCAGTGAAAGTGAGGTGGAACATGTATATAAAAATATAAAACAGTCAATTATAATGAAGACTGAGAGCAATGTCTTTATTCATATTGATAGTTTTCAATGCTTAATACAAAAATTGTTTAGTTTTGTTTAAAAAAATCTTATAACTTCTCATGTTTGGTGTACTGTACCTGCCTTATTATGCAATTGAACCTAGAAAGCAGGTTGCACCCTTTTTTTCAGACAATCTGGCAGAAATCTGACTCCTGACCTGTCTGGTCAAATGGAAACCCTCAAGCCTCTTTCCCACACTGCCAGAAGAGACCATGCGTCACTCGTGCATGGCCTCCCACCTCTTCAGTGGAGACCACTGCACTGGTGGGCATGGGAAATGTAGCACAGTGTCCTGGAAGGAGATTTATCTATTTATTTCATATGTTTTTGATGTCATAAATGTTGGCTCTGAGGCTTAAACATCAAGTCGATATCAAGTCTCTCACTGCTCGATTCTGCAGTTAAAATACTGATATATACACTGAGAACAAAAACTGGGAAAATAAAAAAAAAATGTTGAAAGTTGGAGCAGAATAAATCCCAAACAAATTTCTGCTGACTAACACACACGTTCGAGGCCGAACTGGCAGGAGAGGATAATAAGGGATAAAGTTGTCTCTCCTGATAGAAGAGATGTGGTACAGACCAGTAGTTGAGAGCAGGAAATGAGTCTCCAAGGAAAGTTATCACTCAAACAATTCGGGCTCCCATAGACAGAAAAACTCAACATCATGTTGTGGCCAGCTGGTACGAGCCTTCGATCCTAAATGTCTGCATGTTTATAACTCAATCCAAAGCATTTGTTTTATACAGTCAAGAAAACACAAAGCAGCACAAAACAGTTTAGTTTTGCCTGAATTCATAATATGCCATTTTTGTTTATGAATTGAGAGCCAACAAATAGTCAAATTAGAAATGATGAGACTGTGATTCCATCTGGACACAATATGTATGAAAATACATGAGGCAGTCTTCACATCAGGGGGTGAAAAATGTAGAAACAGAGACAAAAGAGGCAGTGAAAATATGGGCATGACTTTTCTATCCAAGGAGGGCTTTGAGAATTTTATTATTTTGTCATAAATTAAAATGAATTACTTATTTTTTCTTTTTTTTAGACGTCAATGGGTTATTTTTTTAAACTCTAAATCTTTGTGGAGTCGTCATCTGCTGCAGTTCTGTAAACCAACAGAGGGCAGCATTGTATTTAAAAAAGAAAAACTAACAAACAAAAAAAACCAACGACATTCATGAAGGAAGAAGAGCAAATTACATTTAACCAGAGGAGTCAGACTGCTTTTTGAATACATACAACTAAGATAAAACGTGACTTATTAATCACAATATGCAGATGTTTCATGAAGTTAACAACCCAAACAGAAAGAGAGCGCATCTAAAGTTCTAATCTGATTTATTTATGAATCTAAAAACAAAGAAATCTTATTTAAGACAGATTATAACATGTGACATTTGCACAAAAAGGATTATTCTGTGTATTATCAGTCCGTCCATGAAGTATTTATCCATAAGCTCTGACTGGATTTCTGAGCAACTCAACTCAACAGCTCAACAGCCCTGCAGGATTATCAAGAATCTAAAAGACCCGAATACAACACAGTTCTGTCATGCAGAAGACATTTTCTGTGCCTGCTGAGTCTGTCAACCTCTTTCAAAAATCTTTAAAGTGTGAAATGTACATGAATAGAATAAATCTATGGTACAGAAATTCAGATCTGTAAAAATACATTCATACTCCATGAGGAGAAAATGGGCCTCCATTTGTGATGTTAGGGTTTCTGATGTCATTTTTATCAGAGTCATCATCAAACTTATTTTTATTTTATTGTCTCCCGTCCTTTAGTTATTCAAAATACAAAAGTTGTCACAAAGCAGTCTTTAGTAAATAAAAGAAAGTCACACAATGGGTCATCATATCGCCCTGTTCGTTACATCTTATTTCCCACTATGTCCACATGGTGTCACTGTAGCTAAATGGTGAACAAAGCGAAGTGGACTAATTGATCCCTGCACCTTCATCCACCTCCTTCTGGGGGAAACCCAAAGCCATTGTCATGCCAACCCCCACATATAAACTCTCCTTGGGTCCTCGTTCACCAATGGATCATGCTCTCAGTCGAACACTGTAAGAGGAGTATTCATAACAGCGTCCATCACCAAGACGCCTTTCACCTGCCATATTCACATCCGCCAGGAGACTGAACACAAACGTCCCAGAAGTACTGATTCCCATTAGAGAGGCATGTAGCCTGCGTTTAAGAGAGCGTGAGCCTCTCAACGTTATCATCTCCGCTGACAACAGCAAAAGCCAAACATGTACCAGACCACCTAAGTTGACAAATGCTGCTCCAAAAGTCGATAAAGTCTTATAAAAGTTGCTTTCCCAACATTCTCCAAAGCTATGCATTTGGTTGATTTAACTGTGGCTGTCCACACTGAAGGCCTCCTTCTTCACTCTGACCAGTTCCTGAACTGCTAGTGTAAAAAACAAAAACGTTTTCTGGATCACAAGAAAACCTCCAGCTGCAGGAGCGCCAGGCCACTGTTTAAATGTGTCCTCAGACTATATCCCCCTCTGGCCCCCTCCGCTCAGAGGTGGGAATTCTAATTATTACAAGCAGGATCCTCTGCTGGCTTTTCTCAGACACAGACCAGCCTCCATGTCAATGATATAAAGTCACAATATCTATTTTACTGCTCCCTTTCTTACAGGGGTCACTCCAGCTTGTACAGTAGATTTTGGGATATTTTACTGGCACAGCTCAGATTTGAACCCAGGTCCTCCACACTCAGCTCATACACCATCATGAGGAAAAGCATAATACAGATTAACAATGAAAAAAATATATACATATATTTGATTATATTTAGTTAAATTCTGATAATTACTAATACTGTACTGTAATACTACACATCAATCTTCTTTACATTATGTAATTGTAAGCTAACCTCACCAGTTAAAGTCAAACATGTGATTTCGGATGAAGAAATTGAAGTGCCTGGAGAAAACCTATGCTTGCAAAAAGAACATGCAAACTTCACACGGAAAGGCCCAGGCTCATGCCCATGATCTTCTTGGTTTAAGAGAAAAGAGTGCGACTCACAGCACTGCGACCTTCAATCGCACATATTGTCTTAAAACAGATTCCATGTGATTGCAATGTAGTCAGTTTACACTAAATGTTTTTAAATTAATAAGTTTAGAAAAAATATAAAGCAACAACAAAACAGATTCTTTTTTAATTTTACAATTGAAAATAAACCGTTCCCTCGTTTTTGTTTGATAGGATTTAGTAATGTAATATTCTGACTACACAGAAATGGAACATAAATATCACAAAAAGACAAGGTTTCCACAATTATGCAGAAACATATGATGAATCCTTACATTAACATCAGGATTAATAGCTGTGGTTACCACTGTCTGTGTCTCATGGCTTTGAGACTTGTAAACACATCTGGTTTGCAATCTGTGAAGATGCAAAATCCCAGTGAGCTCTATTAAGAAACAGGTGCAAAGACAGAAAACACCCAGCAAACGCACAGTTACCATGGCAACTGCACTTGTTTTGCCGCTCAGTGTTTGCAACTCAACACAAAGTACAAATCCATCACCTGGACTGATGAATATTTCATAGGACGCGGTAACGTATGTCTGGACTCCCTTATTAGTATGAAGTAGCTCTGAATGGTGCAAGTTCGCCTCATGCATCGTGTTGACAACCTTCTTCATGTTCTATTGATTCATGCAGTTCAATAGTAAAACTAATGCATGTTTGAGGGTGCATGGGTTTGCACCTTGTTTCAGTGTATTATTGTAAAAACAGACGATGTGTGAAACTGTGTGTTATTGAGAGAAAGTCAGTGTGTATTCGTCTTTGCGGTTGTGTGCAAAACATCAGAAGATGAAGATACAAACTGCACACTGCTGATATAAAAAGACACCCAGCAGTGGCAGTTAAAGGAGCCGGAACGTTTCAATAAATGAGGGAGCAAAGCTGCAGTAGGAAGCTTTGTGGAGCCAAATGTTTTATTCTTCAAAGTGTGGCTAATATGAAAAACAAGGCCATTTAGGCTGCTGGCAGTCAGATCACAGCTTAAAGAAAGATCCAGTCATTTAGAAATGTGGGCGCTGCCAGCAGCTGTCTCGGACATGTATCCCAAATTTAATTTCTAATTCTCATAAACTCCCTATAAAGGATTAGGACACAATCAATATAATGTATCCAAAGATATATAGAAAGTAATTTTGTGATATTTGATATACATTAGTTGATAATGGTGTATATATTTTTATGTTGCAGTTGTTGAAACAGAACCTTTACATTTAATATGTTGCTATTTTTTTCAATTGTGGTATTCCAAATATTTTTTTTTTTTTTTAAAATAAGCATCTGTTGTCAACAGTGTGCAGGATTTCTTTGTTTTTTCAGTTTTCTCCAGTTGAAGTAAATATATCTTTGTCTCTTCATTCATTCAATACCATCCATCCATGTTGTAGTGAATGACAAAAGCTTTATCCATCAGCTCCAGAAAATCTGTCAGAGTAACTCTATGAAACTGTGCTTTACTTCAATCACATGACATAACCAGAGTGTGCACGCAGGATATCCTCATTAAAAAAAAAAAAAAAAAAAAAAAAAAAAAAAAAAAAAAACTCCTCCCC
>OMNM01039272.1:0-19487 GCA_900302745.1 Parablennius parvicornis | reverse complement strand
TTTTTTTAAGAAAAAAAAAAAAAAAAAAAAAAAAAAAAAAAAAAAAAAACCTTCACCTCTTGGAATAGTTACCTCCTGTTTAGCAAAGGTCAGATCTTGGTTTCACCTGATACAATTTTCTACCATACACGAAAAAATTATCAACTAAAGGTCACTATTTAATGACATTTTTCACTCAATATGGAGAGTTGACAGTGGTATACATCACTTCTTCAGGTCACTTCTTCCCCTGATTCACCAGAATCAGCTCAGCTGCCACACATCCTGTATGAGGACTGCCCTCTCTCTCATTGCCTTTTACAGCTCTTTTATTTTATGGTCCCATCTTTTTTACAAACAATGCTTGCACAGAATATTGTGGCTTCTAACCACGCGTCTGTTTCATCTCTGATACTTTTGTCTCATTTCACTTGATTTAAACTCGTACATTGTAGTCTCTTCATTTCTCAGGTTCCAGCTGTCTTTACAAACTTGCAGGTTTAATTAATTTGTTTACAAATGTCCACATATGCATAATAATCATTTTCAAACCAAACAGCAGATGGACTTTGCATGGTGGGAATTTCCGTGAACAACGATCTTTGCCTTTTCAAGATCTCTTTGCTCTGTTTTCCAGAAGAAAGATAACACAGGCCTGTTCTGTAGCGATGTTCTCTGTGCCTGAATAATTCAATATTGCTCACTGTCTGCTCCTGTTGTGTACAGCATGGTTAAGAGCCAGTGAAGGGGAAGGCTCAATGCATCGGGACAGACCTTGTTTTCTATGCCCGCAGCCAAGCGTGTGGCTTATGTAAGGGAGGGGGTTGTCCAACATCCACTGCATGAATCGTGTAGCTCTGTCATCATGTGTCTCTCCCATCCTAGACTCTCATTTCATATGTGTGGTATAACCTCACTGCTGTGCTAATTTTTAATGAGTGGTTAACATCGACGTCACAAAGAGTTTTTCCATTTTGACATTTCATTTTCTGTCATCGTGTTGGCGTTCTGAGTCTGTTTTCCATACTTCCCTTCACTTTCGGCCCCTTCCCCCCACTCTGCTTCTCTTCCTTCACTGGCAAACATTCATACAGGACACTCATAATCAGAGACAGGACTTCTTAAAAAGCGCTTTGTTCAAATAATTATGTCCTTCTATCGTGCTATTTTTACTTCACTAACACTAGTAATATTTGTATCTTAAAAAGGATAATACGAATTGTGTTCAATGAACTGTAACTGCAGCCGAGTGCATCTATTACAGGTTTCTCAGGAGGAAAAATAGAAGCTGTATCTTGAAGACATCGGGAAGATGAGGATTCAGCTTGTAGCTGCTTTACTTAACAAACCCTGCAGCTGTCTGATTGTTCACAGGTTTACATGAGTCTGTTTCTCATGATTTGACAAAACACAAACAGTGACTTACAAGTATTTGTCTAAGTAGATTTTGTTTGTTTCTTTCATAAATACATTTCACAAACTTTGATCAAACACCAGTGTAAAAACAAAGTGTGAGCGTTGCAATGTGAGGAGCTGCAAGTTTTTTCTTTTCTTTTTTTCATGAGCAACAGAAATAAATCTAGCTAAAATCCACTCACCAGCTGTTCAACTGCGTAGCACTAATCTCTCTCACATGCAAAAGAAGGCATCGGCTTTCCCACCACTCACACTGCTGGACATAAGATATTTATTTTCAGGTTAATATAATTGGCATATTTCATTCAAAATGTAATAATCGCAACAAATCAAAAGATATTGCGAAAGGAACACAGTGTATGGATGAATATAGAAAAACACAACAATTCAACATGAGCAAGCATAAGACAGTGGAAAGTGAAAACTTTGTGCATCATCTGCATAACAATCGAAGTTAATGTAGTTAATGTGTTTCTTAATAATATTCCCTACATGGAGCATGTATAATGTGAAAAGTATCGGCCCTAATACAGTATCTTGTGGAACTCCATGTTTCACTTCAGTCTGATTTGTAGAGTCATCATTAACACGAACAAAGTGAAACCTGTCTGATAAATGTGATTGAAACTAGTTTAGTGCAGTACCTTTAATCCCGATGATACTGTATGTTCCAGTCTCTGTAATAGAATGTCATGATCAATAGTATCAAATGCTACACTGAGGTCTAACAGGACAAGAACAGAGATGAGCTGTTTGTCTGAGGCCATGAGAAGATCAATAGTAACTTTGACCAGAGCTGTCTCTGTGCTCTGATGAGCTCTAAAACCTGACCGAAAAGACTCAAATAGATTGTTTGTGCTTAAATGAATTTTAGCGATAAAGAGCAGTTTGGACATTGACCTGTAACTTGTTTTTCTATTCCCTGTTTTAATTTGAAGTTTTACACGGTCTCTTGTTTCAGCCTCCTTCACTTCTCCTTCCCATTTCTGATTGTCACTCCCTGCCCTTTTGTGTTTCACCTGTGCCTGATTGTGTTATTGTCCTTAGCTGGTGACTGATACACAGTGTATTGGGTTTCGGTTGTGTGCCTTGTTATCAGTTCATCTATTTTGCTTTGTGGTCTCTGCAGTCCTGCATCCATGTCTGTGCTGCTGCATTCCTTGTATTCCTGTTTAATAAGTCCTCCCTTCATTTATAAGTCCGAAGTACTTTCAGAAAGACTGTTTCTGAGTATTAATGTTTCATTGAAACTGATTAATGATTTTCTGACTGTTTATTGTGGGCTTTCCATATTCACAAAAATGCTGTTATTTCAATGTTGTCTTCAGAGTTTTGCACAAGGTTGTAAAGAAATCAATATAATAATAAAGAAAGACAGAAAGAAATATAAATATTATTAAATGGTGGAATAGAGAAGATACAAGAAGTAGTATATTTAATATAGTCCGCTTATCTGATTTATAGGAACCTTTTGATGAGTTCAAACATTTTTCAATGTAAAGAAATATTTCTGGAAATAAAAAGAAATGTTTAAACCATTTAATTGATTCTCAATAACATCACTGGTTTGAAAATGTCAACTTGCAAGTATTTTTGTGACCAATTCATGCAAAGAAATCCAGTAAGTGTTCACATGCTGTATTTTCCACCTTATACTCCAAACTGGCTGAAGTAATCATTAATGTTATATTTGCACAATTAAAGAAGGAGTAAAGGTTTCATTCCATCATATTACAACAACATGATTGAAATATAATTTGTGATTGCGTACAAATGGATCCTGTACAGATGGATCCTGAGAAATGATAAGTAAATGACAAGGAGAATATTTTGAAAATTGAAAGTTGACGTTGAAATTATCACAGTTTGTCCTCACAGTGAAGCCTTGTTCAGAGTCCTTTATAGGTATGATGGATCAAATTCATTGTTTGACTGGCTAGTTAATATTTAATTATTCTGTATTGATTGTGGACTTGTAGCATTCCTGAGGTTTGGACGCCCAATAACAGTCACTGAGAACAGTAAACAGTCTGTTACACATTACTGGAGGATTCACATTCTTTACTTCACCAGACGCCTTTATGTCGCACCGAAAGTTAAGCTTTTCTTGTAATGTGAACAAAGTGATTCAGTAAACAGTTCGTTTCTGTTTCAATAATTCTAAAGAAAAAGTTTCTTTAAACTATGTTTTTCTTTAAGGAGTGTGTACAAGTTTGTTTTTGTAGACTCTGTGTTCATAGTACAGGCGTGTACTATCAAACACAGAATCGATGAAAAAGACAAAGAAAAACTGATAAGCAAATGAAATATGGAGAACAAATATGATCAAAATTAAATCAAAAAATTGAAATAGATAAACACATCATTACTGGATGCAAGGTTGTTAGTTTTAAGCTTTTACGCTGTCTTCAGTAGAAAAATATTTGTGATTAATTTTAGGACGACTAACAAAGTCACAGCTGAGAATCTGAGGGGTTAAACTGTATTCAGATGGGAAACAGAAAGCACCTCAAAAAACAACAAATCATTGAAAACAAAGATCCTGGGTGTGGGGGGCTGTTTTAGTGCACTTTTTTTTGTTGTTGCTGCTGTTTGTTTGTTTGTTTGTTTTCTTTATTATCTTTTTATTTATTTTTTGGGTTCAGTTAAAAAGAAAGAACAAGATGAAGAGATGAACGTCATGTTTCAAAGATTTCATAAAAATATTGAAAACAAAACAAAGATCCTAAAACTGCCTGATTTATAATGTAAGGTCTTTGGGTTTAATGTGCTTTCTCTTTCTTCTCCTCATCAGGTTTCTGAGCGATGTTGTTGTTTTTTTTTTTTTTTTTTTGGAAGGAGAGCATTGCAGTTCTCTAATTGATGAGAATTAATCTTAGAATATCACTCTATACATGTGAGATGACAGGCTTTTTTTTTGCCATTTCAACACTGCACTGTCAGATCCACTTCAAGGTCTATGCCAGTTTCATTGTTGTGCAAATACTTATTCAAAAACCAAAAACCATAATATTAATCTTTCCAGTCAAGCTCAGCAGTAGATGTTAAATGTATAGTTCACACCCCATATAGATGTTTTTTTTAATATTGTGAGAATGTGCTGCAATTGTACGTCAGCAGGTGTTAAAGACATTTCTGTACTGTTCACAATCCTACAATAGAGTATAGTGTGTATGGATTTTGGTTAACTGATTGATTCCACACGGGAATATAATGTCTGAAATTGTGCATTGTATAGGAAGCAATCTAAAGGCAAATTACACCCAGTGAAAGCATGGCCTCAGAGTCCCTGGAGATGTCATCCATTATTCACGTACATTATAGCATTACAGATAAGGCTGCACTGTCCTGTATGTGCGGGTTTAGCATTCAGATGGTGAAGTGATGAAAAGTCTGCATGTTGGGAACAGTGTTCACCTCACAACTGAGAGCACATCAACCCTCTGGATGTGTGTCACGTTAGGCCGCCTGCAGCTACGTTTCCCCCGCTGAGAATGTCAGGTGACATGTGACTGGCAGAAGAAAAGCCACGCCGAGTGAATGACACATGCACGGCTATGTATATCAACCTAAAAATGGACACATTAATATGAATGGCGTGAATATTTCCCATCAAATTTGAGAGAAGATTTTCAAATCGGAGATGAAAAGCAGGACAAGTGAGAGTGCCACAGCTGAGTCACCATGAAAAAAACTCTGAGATGTAATGGGATGGAAAGCTGTCTTTCATGCACTGCTATCCAGGCCACTGCTCTCATAGTGGTAGAGTGCCAGTTACTGTGGCTCATGTGAACAGGCAGGAAACAGAGCCTGTTTTTCTCTTGCAGCGGCATGTGTTTCTCACCTGATCCCTCTCACCCCTCCCAAATTACAGAAGCCCCTAGATATTTACATTGCTGTAGTGAGTGTGAATGTGGACATTGTCATCCACCAACAGTGACTCTATTTTCCTGCTCTTTTGAATCAATTTGGCTTGGTCAGAGGAACCTTAACTGACCTACAAACATGTCACTTTTGCAAAAACTAAAAATAATCTTAAAAATGTCTGGACTTACCAATAAAAGACATCTTTAACCAACATCCAAGATAAAAAAAAAAATTAAAAAAAATGTCTGAATGGGTCAAAAAGACTTTTCTATTAGGGATTTTATTGCTCGTCCTCTGTGAATATTTGAGGATGTGTCACAGACTCTGACTTCCTCACTTTGATCCTTTCTGGCCTCCATCACTTCATTTATGGGAAGACAATGAAAGTCACTTTTACTGCTCTTCTGTGAATTTCTTTCCACATCACAACTATTGTGTGCTTTATTTATTTTCTCCTGACAGTTATTGAAGAAGACCCTTGGTTCTTTTTCCTAAAAGACATTTTCCATCTTCTGTTGATGTTGAAACACAATTAAACATACTGTGTATTGCTTACAATATAATATTGTAAAATACAATACAATAAAAAATTATATAAATGAATCTGTAGCATTTTCACAGATTGATAATCCAGGTTTGATCTGCATGTATTGTATTGTATTTCTTTATTTCATTCAAAAGTAAAAAGATTTTTTTTTAAAATGAATAAACAGTCTTAACATCAAAACTTCCACATCTAATGAAAAGGAGCAGTATTGAAGATTTCTCTTATAGTATCTGCCCCCTTTGTTACTTTTCAATCCTTCCATCTATTATTTTTCATTTCAATTATTAGCCTACGCTTTAGAAATGTACAGTACCAAAGAGCATAGTTAGTGTTATTTTAACTAAGAAACAATATGAATTAAAAAAAAAAAAAAGAATTATAGTCTCTGCATGCCCAGGTTAGATTTGTACATGAGGTCTCAATTGCATTGAGAAAGGAAATTATGAGTACCACCCACTTATTATCAGTTAAGTGATTCAACCATGATAAAAAAAAGTTGTGTCATGAAAAGAGAAATAGAATTGTAACTTGAAAGTAATTTGAACTGTATTATGAGACCATTGATTTTTATGTGGAGGATACATACTTCTGTTTGTTGAAATAAATCTTATAGACAGTGATCATTAATAATGATAATATGCTTTTGTTGCACTGCTTGGGATCATGTTGAAAATCTTTCTAACCTAAAGATGAACTTAATCAGGATGGGAAATAAAATCCTGCAAGTTGGTGACGCCTCCCACACCCACTGATTTTTACGCCTTCTGCTGATTTGGACTTAAAACTTACAGTCCACATAAATAATCCATCTGTCGAGTTCCCATCATTTATGAATACAGCAAGCAGGCTGGAGGCAGATCCTGAGGGGGGATTTGACCACAGATCGCTGTAATCCGTTTGTAAAGGCCGTCCAGTGGGTTGGGAGGAGCCTCGGACCTGGTCTGAGGAGTCCGCAGGCAGCGCGACGCATGCGCACCCCCGACGCGCTCCTCCATCAGAGCGCACAAGCAAATTGGATGAAGTTGCCGTGATACCTGCTTAAAGGCGCCGCCACTGGCGAGGATAACTCAGGTCTGCTCGTGTTAAAGGTAAATGCGTTCATTCTGTTTCAAAGTGTAAAAAGAAAGCGCGAAGTTTGAGGATTAAAGAAGACTTTGAGTTTGTGGAGGTGACACAGGCGTCCGGACGGAGTATTTAGATCTCTCGAGCGCGTGTTGACGGTGAAGATGCGGAAACAAACACAGAAAGTCCGTGGGTTTTAATGGATGTGGTTGTGGACTTCCTCTGAGATCAGCATGCCTCGGCTCCGGACAGGGGGGAGAATTGTCCAACTTTGCTGTCCGGTGCGACAGTCTGCGTGATGTGAACCGGCCGCACTGTGCACCATTCCTCGGAACTAACGGGTTTGGTTTGGACTTGCATTCATCATGTCAAAAGTCATCCAGAAGAAGAACCACTGGATCACCAAAGTGAACGAGTGCGCGCTCGTGCGGGACGCTTGCGGGGAGATAAACGTGGAGCTGCGCGGAGGAGCGGAGAATGGAGAGTTTGCCTACATCGGCCAAGTTCGAGAAGATGCTGTGTTTCATCAGGTCGGTAAACTGAGCGAAGGGGAGCTGCTCCTGGAAGTGGAGGGGCTGTCAGTGTCCGGATTACCCCTCTATGACATATTCACTGTGATCGACTGCTGCAAAGGTCCCGTCAGGTTAAAAACTGTGCGTCAAGGTAAGACAAACAGCAAACTGGTATAAACAGTGGCAATCTATCATTATTGCATATGCATGAGGTTTTAGTAATCCCAGTGGAAGTTTTTTTTGTTTTTTTGGGGGGGGAGGGGGTTTGTTAATAATTTACACAATATTACAAACAAGTAGTGCAGAGCTGCTACTCATCTGAGTTTTCAGGGCTTTGGCATGAAGCTGTCCTGGCACTCTGCCCTCATTTGTAACACTGGCAGAGCCACTCGAGGTCAGACATGAAGGGTCAGAGATTAGCCCACATCATACTAACTTTGTAACTACTTTCCAACACTCAAGGCATGCGGTACAAACATCCACTTTTCATCTGTTCTCGTCTGCATGTAAAAATCCGAAACCTTCAGTTTCTCTGCCCAAAGCTTTATCGTCTTGTTATTTTTAAATACAGTTCAACATTTTACTGCACCTCTTTCCAGGGCCGCAAATAACCAGTAATCTATGTCGTAGGTTTTCTGGGGAAAAATTGCAGCGATCCACCTCCAACCCCATTCATTATTCAGTGGCCAAGACCTGCCCACCAGAAGTTCCAGTGAAGCCATGGGATAACCTTGCAAAGTATAAAAATTTAACTTTGAACCTCTAAATTGAGAGAAATTGGGGCAATTTACTGCAGTTTTAGTTGCAAGGAAATTACAAAAAGACATTTAGACTTTTCTCTGTATTTTGCACAGAGGCATTCTTAAAAGATGGCATGATGTGAAACTTTAACCTCTTCTGCTTTGTAAATGCTAACTTTTTTCGGGTTTTTTCAAAAAGCATTGCATTGAATTTTTAACGAAAGGACAACAATTGGAGTTGTGATTATTTACAGAATACTTGCACATTATTTTGCTGTCATTCATACTGTTTCATCCACTTCAGAGTATAGCTCTGCTCGGCCTCTCAATTGAAACGAGTTTGATTCACCTGCTTTAGCATTTGCATGAAGCTCAAATAATCACCTAATTTCAATACATGACAGAAAAGTAGAATTTCCCACATTTTCTACAACTTTTGCTCGAGTGGGCAACCGCTTGCAAATGTTCTCCCTTTGTGGTTGAAAATGATGTCTTGTTTAGGTAAACCAGGGGATCATTGTTTATGTGGTTGAGACAGATGAAAACTTTAGTGTCTTTTCTACCTTTCTTTCTGCATTGGTTTGATTGTCCATAGTGAAAGCCAAACACGGATTCCTCCTGATGCCATAATGAATATTATAATAGAAGTCCTTTCCACTTGCTACCTGGTGCTTATTTTCACCCATTCTCACACACCAGTGGTTATGGGTGCCATCACAAAGAAGTGTCAATGCACGTACAGACGGATGATGAGATTGTAGGACAACAAATACATTGTTGTGTGGCAAAATATTTTTAAGATGTGATTTTTTTCCCCACAGTTCACTTCAGGTGTCTCTTTCCATACAAGATGACATTGGGCCTCTTGCTCACACGCACACGTGTTTGATAAAGCTTGCAGGGCCTTTCCTCTGAGGAAATCATTAACTCCGTTACATAACAATGTTTTAGTGTCCATGTAGCATCTTTGCCTTTGTACTGTATGTCCGTCCATTAGTGGCTACACAGTGAATGTTTGACCTCTGAAACTGAAGTCCCGACCCTTGGGACAAGAGCTCAGTTTTAATACTACTCTTTATTTGCAGGACGGGTATTTGTTTGACATATAATCAGAGCAGGCGTGCACCACAGGAGATTTTCTTTATCCACATTCTTGTAATTATTCCTAACTCGCATTGGAAACACTTTGTAGAAACCTGCAGCCCTCTGAACGGAGACATGAAGGATACCCCAGTCCATCTGTCATTAGTGTCTTGCATTAGTCAGCAGATTCTTTTGGTCCCTAATTAAAAGAGAGTTATATCCTTCGATTATCTGGGAAGCACACAAGACTTCCTTTGTGCCTGGCAGTCTGTTGTGCTGCCGCAAAGAACCGGTAAGGGATAGTGATCCAAAGCTGTCCCGTTCCAGATGACAAGCTTTGGGGACGGATCGTATCGCCCTCTGTTTTTTTTTTTTTTTCCTCTCTCTCAAGCGAGCTGCAGGTCAGATTATTCGAGGCCGCCTCGCGTCAGTACTGTACGTGGAAACACTATCAGCGTGCTTGCACACAGGCTGGTGTTGTGTTGTACTATAGTGCCCACAGGTGTGTTGCTCCCACAGAGGAATGCAATAAGAAAAGCACCTGAGTGAACTCTGAGCATTCCAGTGAAGAACAAGGGAATGTTACACTCCTGTAGTTTGGACTCGGTAGTTTTCATCAAAGTTTGACACTTTGTGCTTTTTTCAGACTAACTGGAAAGAATCAGACGCCTCTTCACCAACAACATAATCTATAGATTATGTAAGAAGGAGACTGCTGAGTTAGTTTTACTGTGGGCTGTAACTGAGGCAGAATTGTCCCATGTGAGTGTTGATACACCTGTCCCTTTCACCTTTTCCAGTATTATTGCCCCAGGCCCTCCATCAATGACTTTTTCAAAATGAACTAAATACAAAACAAATATCAATCAGCTACTTATTTTTGTGTACGTGTCCTTTCAGTGGGCTGTGGTCCTTTCAGATGTGATAATGTGAGATGCACTTACACAGGTGTGTGACCGTTTTATAGGAGGGGCTGATTGTCAGGTTAAAGTACAAAAAGGAAATACTCTCCGACATGTTGCGACCCACCTCTGGAGCTCCACTCTGTTATCAGCAGGTGGATCAGTACACTGTAAACAGTTTTGGTGTCATTGTCTGGTGCCCTGCATTTTAGTAATCTCCTGATCACTGTGGCATGTTTGAGAAGGGGTGAAGGTTAAAAGTTGCGTCATGTAACATTGCTGAATTGACTGCAGTGCTGCTGAGCAACGAAGGTCCTCGACTGTGAAATGGGTCTGAGTTTCAGTATAGGAGATGTTGACAGCTGAGTTGTTCACCTTTTAAGTGAACCATAAAACCCTCCGGTGCCTAAAGGGCCTCAGGGTTCATGGTGGTCTGATTATGAAGGGGATGTTGGCCAGGTGTCTGTCTGTGATCTCTGTGACAAATGGTTCTTGGTGACCACAGATTTTGCATTGAGCCGAGTCCAGGCAGAGAAAATCAGGACGGCCCGCTGAATGCCAGGCATTCCTGAGAGGTGGAGCCTAGAGTTCATGCAAACACCCAGATGATACTAACCACACTTTCACACGTTATACTCCCTGTTTGGTTCCCATTTCATCCCCTATCGCACTTTTTTTGTGGGTTTCTTTTGATAGGTTGTTTTCTCCTCTGAGCCACAAGACATTTAGTTATTGAATTAAACTTTGGAGAGAGTCAGCATGTCTGCATGCCTACATCCCAAAACCTGAACACCAGAGGCCCATTTTTGAATGAACGAGGTTGTTTATTATTTTATTTTGTTTAAAATTTTAACACACCTCCCTCACATTTTTTTTTACCAACTTAAACCACATTTCTAATGTTAAACAAGCTCAGCCCCAAAAAAACAACTATAGAGTTTAAAAACATCACTATTAATGTATTGTATCCCTCTGTCCATTAAATGTTTTCGTTAACGAGTTTGGATGTGATAACGACACAAAACCAGACTTGATAAGCTGTGAATTCAATGACGACACAGAGTAACCATATGGAGATTTCAAATAAGTCACAGATGGTACTAAGCGAGGGCTAACCATGTTTGCCCAGCATCTGAGGTTGTTGAAATGAACCACCAAGGATATTGAATCAACTTGTCATTTACACCAGTGGCTCCCAATCCTGTTTTTTCCCTGGAGCCCCCGCCCCCCCAACAGACCCAACTCCACAATATATAATACAGTACGGACAAACCCTGGTAGTCACTGCCACTCTCACTAACACACACAAGTCGGGGCCTTACAAATGAAAGTATTGTCTGCTTGAGATATCGTGATTTTCTTTGAGCAGGTTGGGAGCCACGAGTGACTCTCTCTGGGCAGTTCATTGTATGACTGCACAAAAAGTGGACAAAGTCATTCGCAATAAAAGAAAGACCATTTCTTAGTGAAATATAGTTAAGTGGGTGTTTTTTGTTGATTTTGAACAGACTCAGGTGTGTCTGGGCCTTATCGGTCTGTTTAAGAAAGTTAACAACACATCAGAAATATGGAACATCTTTACAGAAACAGATCTCCTGCATGATCAGCTCCCCCCACAACGCCTGCATATTTCTTAAATATGAGGAGTTTGTCAGTCCTGATTAAATACAACAGACTACATGCAGCCCTGAACAGCTTGTCAAAGGCTTGTGATGAACCCTACAGCTCTCCTTTCTCCTTCTCTCTCTGCTTTTTCTTTATTCCTTTGCTCACCACTGTCCCATTTTAAGCTCAGTGTTTTAAGACGAATTCAAAGATGGTTTGTGTGCTCGCTTCTTTTTCACCTGCTCATGCTTTTTTAGTGCAGAACAAGTTAGACTTTATGAGAATCTCTATGTCTGCTCTTTGTTTTTGAGGTTTGTACGCTGGAATTTTACGGTGGTATTGATGAAGTGACTCTGTTAGATTAGTAACAGTGGCAGCACACCAGCAAAGCAACTAAAAAGCCTCACAAGCAGTCTATGTCATTTAAGCTTGAACAAGCGCTTGTGTAATTCTCAGACTTCGCCTCAGGTGTTGTGAAAATGAGGTTAGGATGGATGGATGGAGCACAGGCCAGCAGGGCAACAAGAAACAGCACTGTGGATGTGATGCTCCAGCAGACAGAGGCATTCATCCTCTGCTTTCTGTAGCAGGGTCGCATTAATGCGTCTTTTTATTTTTCTTTAATCAGAAGTTTCACAGTTTTGTCTTTAGGTAGAATGTTTTTGTTTTGTCTGATCTGACTCAAACTTGATTAATCTGATGTCTGTTAATACTAAGCCAGAGTTCAGATTTCATATGTTTGTCTGTTATCTGGGTGGAGCTGCAGACACACTATGTTTTTCTCATCAAACTAAGAACTCAACTGTGTTTCAAGATTTCTTTTTTTTTTTTTTTTTTTACATTGTGTGTTTCTTGTTGGTGCTATTATGAGAAAAACAAACTTAAAATTTAGTAATGATTTCAGCTTGAAAGGAATGCTTCAGGCGATAAAGGCGAGCAAATCCATGTCTGTATGTCCACGAGGAGGGAGACTCCTCCACAGTGACCAACACGGAGCGCCGTCTGCCTGTCTGATGGATTTCATTCTTCATAATCTTATGATAACCTCAACAAAGCTTGCTTGCTGTGTGTGGATGTGAAAAACTACACACACTGATTTGATACTGGAAGGAAAAAAAGACACATTGCGCCACTTTTTGTTGCAGTTACAACCCTAACTTGTATCTTAAATTATATGTTGTTGTAAAAAGTAACTAGACAGAGGTTATAGCTATTTACAGTGCCGGTGAAACCCGAGCAAATCATAACGTCGCTGGAGAGTGTAAATGGATGGATGCCAACAACAAACTCAATCTTCTAACTGACTGCTATGGAGACTGTTATTATCCTGCTAATGCACATTGCACTAAAAAAAAGGGAATTAAATAAGAATTGTGACAAAATCAAAGATTGTACTTTCAGGTTCTCGCTGAATGTGGATTATTGTTGATTGTCTTTTGCATTGGGCTGCCTCCTCAGACAAAGCTGAGAAGTTTGACATTCAAACACAAAATTCAATTCATACTAGTCAGACTTTATATAACAAATATAAACAATGATAATTAATTTGTCTATTTGCCACATATTGATACATTAATACCCAACATTTCATCCACCGGAGGCAGCCCATTAATCATTTATTTATATTTCTTGTTTGTTTTCGGTTTCACATCTACTAAAGTACCTCCTCTTCTTAAAAAAGGTTTTACTGGTTTTTAGCAAAAATGAATAAGGTGTGTTGTATTCATGCAGAAGAAAAACTTGCTGTATTAAGAACAAACTTGCTGCACTCGTGTTGCTCGTCTTGTCCTTCCACACTCTGCAAACACCATAAGGTATAACAGTTGTCTCTTTCAATTAATCTTTTTCCATGTGCCAAAACTAATTGTAAAAAAGTCATTATATTTATTCATCAAATTCAGTCTCTCCTTAGCTGTTACTTTGAAGAAAAAAAAATCTCAATTTGTAAATCTCTAAACTCCCAAAAGACAAATGTTCAGGAAGGTTGATTGTGTGACTCTTGATAGATGATCAATACCCACATTACCATCCATCTTCTATATCTCCTGTTTGAGTGTAGTATTAATGAAGTCATCCATACAATATTATGTGCATGGGCTTTCCTCTTTTGTTCTTACTGCTGCACAGACATGAAATGATGCTCATGCATGATCTGATGAATTCTATCAAACACGCGACATGCACACTCATTTAGAATGGGAGTCTCACATATTGACATTTAAGCTGCGCTCCTTCTCCCGTCACATATCTGGAGGGGATTATGTACCATTACAGGCTCTCTATCATACACATAAATCATAGTCCTGCTTTTAGTCTGTTTCTTTGGTTTTGTTGTGGTTCTCGGACACAGTAATTACACCTCCCTTAAGATGCAGATTGCATATATTGTGTGAAACGCTCTAATTTTCCCAAAGCTCCTCTGTCATCAGCCTGGTTTTCGGCTGCAGGACCCACTGCACAGTTGAAATAAATAAATAAATCTGTGCTCCTGTGAAATCTTCTGCCACACCAGTGATGATATCTTTATCGTAGAAACCTTGTTGTGTTGGTTGGTTGAAGGGAAGGTTTGTAGATGATCCTTAGAGGATTTCTCTTGCTGCTGATCTCAGGATCCCCTCCTCCTAGTCTGTCAATCTGCAGAGATTCAGGTTGCTCATAAGCTCTTGAGAGGCTGACCTGACCCTGTAGGGTTTTACCAGTATATAAAACGCTTTATACACTATCATCTCAAATCCTGACAGTAATGTTCACACTGGCGCCTGATCTCAGAGCGTCCTTCTTCCTTTAGACACACACACCCACAAGTAAAATATTAAGACATTTATTTCCCTATTTCTAAACTTCTGATTGTTTTTAAAGACACTGTTGTGGGACTTGTTTATTAGCTTTCCTCTTGTACTCATGACAACACAGCTCATGCTGAACATGTGAGAGTATTTGAAAGCTTTGTTTTGAGAGGACTCTACTTGTTAATATTTAACAATTTGCAGTGTGGGTAACCTTATGCTGTGAGAGATTAACTTGTTCATTTGTTCATAGTTGAAAGTCCTTTCAGAGTCTATGACAAGATCAATACTTTACTGAAACAACTGAGAAATCCTTGAGAGAGGACGGAGGAGGTTTCAAATGATAGTTTTAGTTTTTTGGTGAATCTGACCTGAAGTGATTTCCCTGGCACATCTTCAGAGAGCTGAAGTCAAAGTCAACAAAGTGCAGACACTGTTTGGTCTGTCTTATTTTCCCATCCTGAAATGTCTTCGTCCAACAGTCCAAAAACATGTTGACCATTTTTCAGCCAGTCTGACGCTGAAAGTCAAGGACAGACGGAACATTTAGTTGTTCAGAAGTTGTCTTTGTTTCACAGATGTTTCAACATTTTATTTATTAATTTGGCTTTATAGGAGCTAGGGACATTATTTTCTTCAAGTGTTTGACAAAGAAATAAATTAATGAAATAATTGTTTTTAAATATTTGTTATTCTATATTTCTGTTCATTCTGATAAGTGGCATTTATACAATTTTTAACATTTAAAATCTTATTGAAAATTGTTACCAGTTACAGAATTGTCATACATATTTATTCTGATTGGTTTTACTTTTTTTTTTATATTTCCAGACAAAGCAGGACATTGTCTTCCTGTAGGTGTCAGATTTTCTAATGCTATATCACAGTTACATGACATTTATTTCTATAAAGCAGCAAGAGTGGTTGCTGTGGTTGTAATCTGATCCAGAGCCCTCCAGTGGTAGAATCATGTACTATAATAATGGGGAATTCAAGTGTCAGAGGACAAATGGCTTATGGGAAAACCTAATGTTCAAAGTCATTCAATTCTGATGTTCACGACGATTGGATATATCGAGGTTTGAAAACACATTACTGTGTATTTCATCAGAGATATGTTGAAAAGAAACGGTGTAATGAGGTATAACATTTGATTTTGAAGTACACATAAATAACTTATCCCTTGATAATTATGTAAGATTCTCATTGTAAAAGGTCCATTTATTAATTTCTTTCTAATGCATACAGCACATTGCATATTAAGTGACCTATTTTTGGTTTTCATTTGAAGCTGGAGTTAAATATGGGAGCAAAATATCAAAAATGAATGTTGAATTCTGGATATTGTCACCTTGTTTTATGACTTTACACACATAGGAAAGGCTTGAAAAGATGTCTGTGCTACACTCCAGTTTCACCATATTCACAAGGCTTTGATGTCTGGGATTCATAAACCCTGCTCAGTTCTCCCATGATCTCTCTCTTTGGGTTTTTAACCTCTGAGTGGTGAAAGAAGTGAAATCCTGTCATCGTTGATAGCTGAGAACAGGTGGAGGTGAAGGCTCAAACACCTTCCGTATGTGTCTGATTATAAGTGTGAGTTCCGGCATCCACTTTCATCCCCGTTCTCTGTCATATATCTGCGACTTGAAGCAGGTGGGAAGATGCGCTTTTTAAATCAAACCAGTTTTGCGTAAACTGGCTTTCTCCATCTGATTTTCTCATTACTGTCAAGATGATGATGGAGACGGTTCCGGTTGTGGTGGTCTGAGGGAGTCACTGTGAGGATGGGAAAAGGCCACAACAGTGAACGTGATGAGTGTTTTACGGGAAATCTCTGATTGTCCTGAGGCTTCTGAAAGATGCATACCTGTAAATCAAAATGAATTAGGAGAAAGAAAAAAAACCAGAAGTACACATTGCAGCTATTGCTAAAATGTGGGCAAAGCTCAGAGTTCATGTGCTCAGCTGCTCTATGCTGAGTGATGGATAGAGCATGTAAACATCTGTATGTGCAGCTGGAATTCATCTGACCCATCACACACTTCTGAAGTGGGACACTCTTCTCCAATTTTACACAACTTTCCCTTTTTGACCTGGAAGTAATATTATAAAGACAGGTGAAGAATATTTCCACAAAGTACATACCCTGAAAGTGAATGATTGACATGAGGTTTTCATGCTTCCTTTAAAACAGGTGCTTTGACTCTTCTTCTCTCTGTCATCAAAGACTTGTTTTGCTGCTTACACTTACAGAAAGTGTTCACATTTGTCTCATGAAGTTTCCTACTCTGGAACATTGTTAAACAAAGAGATACTCTTGCTTTGTTCTGGTTCATGCTTTGCTCACAATTACATTTTAAACATTGCATCAGAATATGTAAACAAAGCTTATTTGGCAGAGCCAATGATTAATGAATGGATTATATTAGAACCAACATTAATCTCATCTGTTGGATCATACTGGTCCACCTTCACTCCCCATGTGAGTATCTGAGTCCGTGTCCCTGAATGCCCCGTCACCATTTCACGGTTTCTTTCTTTGGCTAACTTCTGATAGATACTGACCAATCGAGACATTTTTACCAACGAGTGTAAACAACAACACTGCGATTGCTCTTAATTATTACCCCTATAAACAGTATAGTTGAAAAGAGGCTTTTCCTTCCAAAAAGTCCAAACTAAAATAACTCCCTCCACATCATCAGAGTTCTTTTAAACCTTTGAAGTTCTCTTCAGAGCCACGAATGACGTGTGATAGATGATCTAGTGTTGTTTAAAACTGATGTACTGTCTATTTATGTTTGGCATTATCAAACAAAATCATTGATTATCATAAAAACTAGCCTATCAATTCAATATGTGGTGATCTCTGTCTGATATTTCAGCGGTCTATAATAGCTGCAGTCTTTTCATTTTATTTGCAGGCTGTCTCTACAGTTTCGTGTACTAAAGGCATGTCTGGCTTTCTTGTCATTACCAGTGGGTAAACACATCACATGAGCCTTCTTATAAACCAGCATTTTCCTTTAGTATTCTGGATCACTTTCATGTACAGCTCCAGTACAGCCTGACATATGCCTCCACCTATCAAATCACTTTCTGTGCTTTTCCAGCTTGGGCTCTGAAGCTTTGTATTTCCAGAGTAAATTTAGACTCTGACAAAGTGAGAGGATGGTGTAAACATTTCATCTGAACTCACTTTGAACGCTTAACTGGTGTAACTCTCTCTCCCCGTCATCCTAGTTTGTTGCCTTTGTAAAGGTGACCTCAAAACTGACTCAAATTTCATTGAGCTCTCAAAATGAAAGCATACTTTTCTGTTTATCACTGTCCTCTACACAGAGCATCAGTGTCACGTTATCTACGGTAGCTAAGTCTGTTCAAGCAGTAACTGTCATTACTGACTCTAATATTTTATTTTCAAAGTGAAGTGCATGCAGAGAGCTACTTAAAACATTTAAAAAAAAAAAAAAATCTTAGCAGCTAAATAATTATATGATGAAAGGTGTGATGTCTGTGTCTGTTGCTCCTCAGAACTAAAAGAGACATGGACAACCTCTGTTTGCTGCTTCTGTCTGTCCAAACAAGGGAGATACTTTGTTTGTCAGGATCTGTCTGTGCTGAGAGCTGAAAGACTTTTCACCAGATGAGAGACTCATTTTTTGATGACCTAGATGAGCTGGAAGACACCTAACCAGAAAAAGTAAATGTTATTACAATGGTGATTTGTGATTTATGGGGATCACATTAAGAATGATTTTCAGCAGGGCAGAAACCTTCAGTGAGCATTCCAGCCTCAGATCAGAAGGAAGGGAAAACATTTAGTACCCATTCTTCACCCTGACTAATGGAGGCTTATCTCAGCTGATCCTGCGTGAGCCTTTCTGACTCAGGAGATCATGTCAGATGTTTAAAACATCTTGAAAAAGACTTTTGATAAGCTGTCCTTTGGAAATGATTTCCTCAGATATTTGTGATGTGACTCTAACATACTATTGCTCCACACAGAGAATTTCTGAATATAATTTATAACAATTACGCAAAAATAATTTTAATTTACAGCCAACAATGTCATTATACTCTTATTAATAAACACTGTTCATTTATTAATCATGTTCAATCGTGTTTGCGTTTATATAAAGATACATTTTGCAAGAAGAACATAAAATCTTTCCGAAGTTGTTCCACTTTTTATGTTTGGTCCTCAGATGAGAGTATTTAAAGAGAACTGAAGTTTGAGGCTGAGATAAGTCAAGTAAATGACTGAATGAATGCTTCACTTCAGTCTCACTCAGCTCATTGGGGACATCCGTTCCAGTATCACTAGACAAGTCTTTTTGATTGCACAGTGAACTTTTTGCAGACAATGCCTCAATAATTCTGTCCTCATCATTTTCTGAGAGACTCTTTAATAGATAATATTTTTCAGGTTTTAAGCATGTCTATTTTTTTTTTTTTTTTTTGCATGTTTCAGTTTTTTAGCACTCTGCTTACCAAAACAAAAAACAGACTACGCTGTTCTCTGTTCTCTGCACCATCTGTTGTCTTGTCACCCATGGGGTATACTTAGATGTGAATCAATCACATTGCATCACTGAAAGCCAGAAGCCGTGCATGAGTGTAGGAAGTTACACATCACAGGATAACATCACTGTTAGAACCATTTCTCTGTTTCGCGCTGCTGTTTCTTTGCAGTGCTTTTAATCACCTTTTCTTCTGTTGTTTTGTGAGGGAAGAAAAACTAGTGTTCACGTTGCGAGACGAAAGCAAAAGGCATCTGCATTTTTGAACATCATATATACTGAAGTTGGAAGCTGGAGTTTTTAATCTTCAGCCGTCACTTTTCTGTGTTATCTTTGTTGATCGAAACTGAGACGTTTCTTTAACTCATGTCATTTTTTGGGTGTGTTTTTGCCTTTATTTTTTCCAGCTGAATCTACTTTTTTTCTGCTTAGCACATTAGCTAAATCCTCTATAAAACAAAA
>OMNM01039271.1:0-21921 GCA_900302745.1 Parablennius parvicornis | reverse complement strand
CAGACTCAAACCAGTAATAAAGTCATTGATGAGTGTGAAACCAAAGCGCATAAACAAAACAGAGACTGGTAGATCACTCTTACTACAAATAAAAAAACATCATAAAATGCTGGGGGGTTTTTTCATGCTTCATCCACATGGATCTGTGATGGCAATATGGAGAGCCAAAAAAAAAAAAAAAAAAAAGATCAGACATCCCACATAAGATCATTTGGAGGGACCTCAAGTTGAAAAATACTGCGTTTTCACTTCAACATTGTTGTGTAAAGGAAACGGGGTCTAAACAACAGAAACAGGTCCTGGACAGACCTTTGGACCTCTCTGCTAATTTATTTATTTATCTTTTTTTTTTTTTTTTTTTTTTAGCCATAAAGTCCCATTGAGAAAAATCGACAGAAAAATAGAAAAGAAAAGCAGAAAATCTGTCAAGAACTCATAAACATCTTCTGAAATATAAAAACGAGAAAAAACATAAGCTAAAACTATGTCATAATAAGTCTCATTCCTACTTTGTGAGCTCTTTGGTTTGATTTCAAGATTCGTCGTGATCTTCAGTCAAACTAAGTTGTATTGAATTTGTTTGGATGCCTATCGAGACCTGCTTCTCAAACAGACTTAGTCCTCCGTTCATGTGCTCCAGGTTTTTGTTACCAAAACACAACATAACGTGACAATTGTCAAAACACTGATGAACTACAGTCTGCGCCTCTTTACACAGGAAGCCCATTAGAGAAATGCAGATTCTCCTCATCATTGGTAGTCCACTAGAAACAATAATCTCTTAGGTCACGGCTCTCTGAATAATGTTCCTTCAACCGCCATCTCAATCAAAAAAAGCAAGAATTTGCTGATGTTAACCAGCAATCACTGGAAATTGGATTTTGCATGTTGATTGAAAGAATCACAATTTTCATACGATATTAAATAAAAAGAAGCAAACATAAAAGAAAACATGCAACGCTCCTCATCTCATGAAGGTAAAATGTGATAAATAGTCTCATTCATACAATACACTAGCCAGAGAATCTCATGACCGCAGCACAGATTCAGCCCGCGACCGAGTGACCCCTGAGTTGACCATTTAGCATTCGACCTGGAAGTGAACAAGGCTGCGATACAATTTGAGAATTTCTCTTTCCTTGTCCCTTTTCTTCATAGACCCTATTTTAAGTTCACATGTAAAAAAATAAAAATCTCAGTTAAAACGCTAAAAATCTCCAATTTCATCGAGTACAACACTGTCACAGGCCGACTGATTAACCCAAGAATTGTGTTTCCAACTGAACACAGGCATGAAAATTAATCATCCATCCAGCTAAATGCTGACCAGCGTACTTTACATTAAAGCAGTATAGAGATAAATGAAGGCTTAAAAAAAAAAAAAAAAGCTCTGAAGCAGGCTGACAAGCAGCTGAGTCGGCGCTTTTATCCCGAGTAGGAGGTTGCAGATTCAGTGCTGTCGTTTATCTGCTTGGAGCGAAACACACAATCAACCACTAACACATGTGTTTGCGGTTAGTATTCATGACACATTCATTCATTTCCTAATATCACCTGATAAATCCCATGAAGCACAATGAAATTATTGTTATAGCTGATGCGTGTGTAAATGTTTGTGTAAATCAGCCATTTGGAGCAAACCAGATGAACAAAATACTGTTACCGAGATGCAACAAGAAAAAGGGCTTCCAAAAGAAGCCAAGACAAGATCAATATAAAAATAGCTGGAAGCACATTGTTTGTAAGGAAAACTATTTATCAAATCGCCTCGAACCACCGAGTCAGCAAAGGTGTGAATAGAGCAAAGCACAAAAGGGCTGGAATGCAACACACAGTCTGTGAGAGTGTTTTCTTTTGTCTTTTGTTGGATGAAAACTTGTCATCATGAAAACGCAATTTTTCCAAAACAAGCCATCTCCGTCTCAATGAAAACGGGACGAAACCATCCATATGAATGTTTGTATACTTTCTTTGTTTATGTTTATAGCATGTTGTTTTCTGAATGCACGTCTGCATGGTTTCAATACAAATAGTAACCCCTAGTGGCCTGGCATGCTAACTGCATCGTTTTAAGTGTTTGTGCCATTTCCATGTTTTCCTAAAGTTACCATATAAACATAAAACCTTTGTGAAATGAAAATGCAAAAACGAAGGCAAAAATGAAGCCATAATCACATTCCCCTCTTTTCACTCTTTTCACAGTCTACAGTTTATAAAACTCTCATCATAGGTTTAGGACTATCAAGTTTCACTCCAGTGATGTTTATAGTAAAAGCCGATGCTGATTACATGAGGCACAGAAACTTGTTTATAAAGGGGGAGTATATATTTCTCTAACAACAGATGATGTTCACAGTGTGCTGAAATGAAAGGGTTAATATTCTTAACCGGGTACTTTCTTCAGACAATGTGAGTGAAGAACTTTTAGACAGTTTTTGTTTATCTTCTTCATCATCCTCCCACATCATGCTGCCCAAACGAAAAATATGACTCCTCCAAATATTAAAAAGAAAATATTTTCTGCTTTTTTTTTTTTCTTTTTTCTTTTTTTTCCTGACCCTCCCACACACACGTTTGGCCATGGAGCGAATAGCCCGCCTGAGTGAACATGTCCTCAAATGCTTTCTATCCACTTTATGAAACGGCTTCGTGCAAAACACTCATTTTCAAAATTATTCCAAGCATGCCCAATTTGTAAGTAAGAGTTTGAAACTTTTTTGCTGTCATCAATATCCAGGTTCTCGACTTAAAAACCAGGGAAAGTTCTTGTAAATCATAAAAGCTCCTTCAGCTGCTGTTTCAAACAAATAAACCAGAGTTTTTGTCTTTTGATGGATGGAGATAAAGGCTGCGTTCTGGCACCGACTGAAAGGCTTTTGGCGTTTAAAAACATGGAGAACAGTTCAAAAAAGACTCAAAGCTGCAAAAAAGAAAAAAAAAAAAAAGAAAATTGTTCTGTAAACTTGCTGCCTCAACTTTTATGAAAAGAATAAAGTTTTTTTTTTTTTTGTAGCATTCAAAAGGAGAACTTTCACCCACACACCTGTTAACTCTTTCTCCCCGTCTCTCTCCTCCAGGTGTTCTCCAAGTCGCTGTGAACATGGCGGCCGCTGCAGTCAGTCCTGGACCGTCTTCCACTGTAACTGCTCCGACAGCGGCTACAGCGGAGCCACATGCCACAGCTGTAAGTCCGACAAGTTCACACACACTCACAAAAACTCATCTTCAATCAACGATAAGACTCAATTGGTTAAAAGGTCAAATAGACCAAATTGTGTGCAAAGTGTTGGGAGAAAAAGGTCCCCTGGTCTTTAAGTTACGCATTAATCCATCTCCTCCATGTTTCCTAACTGAGCGTCACATGACACATGACACTGCTTTCACATCTAATTTTGAGACGATGTGAAGCCAAACAGAAATAAATATGTGGAGTTTAACTGGATTGCATTACAGGTTTGTCGCATGGTTACTAATGGATGGTTGTCCAGATTTCCCACATGTTTTAGACTTTACTCGTGTGAATTAATTTCATTTTATTGCTGATCACTTGTGGCAGCGTGAAGTATAAACTTAAATACCGAGTACAAGCAGGCAATCGCGTTCATGTTTATCATCGTGTGTGTGTTTCCTCCTCACTGATCAGTAGAGGAATGTGACGCCGCCGGTGGGAGTGTGTATCGTCGTAACCCTGCACCCCCTCAAGTGTGCACTCATGTGATCAGGACCAAAATTAAGTTGGAAACTTTCGGGCTTGGAATGCAGTGAGGCACATCTCTTCAACCCGTTGCGTACATTCATGTTTTGCTCTGTTGAACACACAAAATGTGTCAAAAAGTTTTCGCAACAAAATAATAATTGGGGAAGTGATTAACACATTTCACATCAATGGAACTAACTGATAGACTGTGGTGTATTTGGTAAATCATTTCATTCAAGACATGTAAAAACAAATACACAGGATTTGTGTACACACACACACACACACACACACGCACTCGTGGGTTTTCTCCATTTTATGAAATGGTGCGACTGTGCAAGTGCACCACAGCCATAGTAAGTTCTTCTGCACATGCTCAGTAGATGGACAATAACAACAACCTCCTGCATCCAGTGTCATGACTCTCAGTCCATCTTCTCCTGGAACTTAGTAGTTTTATAGTTGAGATTCACCGTGATAACAATCTAACCTACCAATGTGTGTGTACTCCTATTGTTAGTGTTTATAAAATCTTGTTTTCTGCATGTTTGTGTGTGTGTGGTTTCATTACACCTCAACACCCACTGATGAAAACTACATTGTTTTTCAGCATTTCTGCTGTACCTGTATAAACTAGACATTATTTTCAATAATGATCAACTGTCGTATGATCGCAGAACTTTCCTGAAATGGTCACATTAGTCACATCGCATCACAAAAACTATGCTTTGTTGGTTGAAACGTTGTCGTGTAGACAGGGCCTTAGTTTCCCTCCCCTGGCTTACAGTATAAACTAACAGTACCAGTTGCATACTCCCACTAAGAATGTGATGACAAACGGATGAAGACGACAGTCTGGAGACTATTAATAACATGCTGTGCAGTTGGTGTCACCTCCATCTGTCCCTCCATCATCCACGGGAGGATTTAAAGGTTTCAGGCAGCTTCCACTTCAACACCCAGAAAACCTGTAATTCTGCAGCTGCCACTCGCACAGTCACTTAGCTCAGTCTTTACAGTGCAGCAAGTCTCCCCCCCCAAACACACACATCCTGCAAATGAGTCATGGCAGAGCAAATAAAGGTTTTCTTTTGGCAACTTGAGAACATTTTTCTTGAAAATTGCCTCCATTTGAAGGATACTGTTGTACCTGTCACCCTGTGGGGAGTCAAATAACAAAGTATCTCTACTTGGTATTGTACTTTTTCAGGGACTTGTACGTTCTTTGGTGACTTTTTACTGATTTGATAAAATACAGCTGTGCTCTCTCCACCTTGCAGCATCAAAAACTTTTTAGTTTTAATCTCTTTGAGGATGATTCACTAGCAGTCATTAGGCCAGAGCTGTAGGAGGTGAAACATTTGAAAGCAAACAAGTTACATCATTAATGATTTCATAAAAACATGTCCTGGCATGAATTTTTTTTTTTTTTAAGTCTGTGCCCAGGTGTGCATTTCATGGCTGATACGTTCTAACTTTTACTTCCATAAAAAAGTTGAAATGTTTTTCTTTTGTTTCTTTTTCTATTTAAGTGATAAATGTGAGTACTTTTTTTTTTTTTTCCACCTCTGGTTCTCCATGTTTCAGTGTGTGATGTGATAACAGAAGGGTTAGAGACTAAAGTGCCAATTACAGAGTTAAGACAACTTTGCAGATAATGAGTTCATACGTGAAAATTACTGCTTTTGGGCTCATTCTTTCAAGTCCGGTCCTTAAGCAAGAGAAGAGGTCATTTTCTTTTCTTTTTTTTTTATCTTCTTTCCTACAAATCAGAGCGAATGATGAATGAAAATCCTTTTTTTCTGTGTTGTTGGAGAAGAGATAAATAGTTGGGGGAACTTTTAGATATGGATTTGACTTGAAGTGCCCGAGAGCAGAAGACTTATGAAATTCAAGCGGAGGAAGCAGGGCTTGATAAAGTTTTATTTATTGAGGCTGTGCATTCCCATCAGTCATCGCTATCGCTGTGCATTGAGTTCCACTTTATGAGAAAATACAGTACATAAAGCCTCAGACCGCAGACCATGACACCCCCGATCCAGGGGTTGATCCTCCTCCCAGCTTACGTGTGCCGGCTTGTTGACGTTGCGGATCTCATTATTTTCCCTCCCAGCTGTGTACGAGCAGTCCTGCGAGGCGTACAAACACAACGGCAACTCGTCGGGACACTTCTACATCGACGTGGACGGCAGCGGACCAATCAGACCGCAGCTGGTGTACTGCAACATGACAGGTGACACACACATATAATTGTTGTGTTGAAACATTAAATGTAAAAATGTGTTAAAAAAAAGTCTTTATATACAGTCTGCAACTGTTGCTTGCACAAAAAACGTGTTTTATATTTTAATTTTGCCATTATTACTATCAAATTGGCCTAAAATAAAGTCAGTTAAAAATATGTTCAGTATTTATAATTCAGTATCATTCATAGTTTCTAACACATTTGATATTTTCGTCATGGCTTCTTCTTAAAAAAATAAAACAAATCCTTCTCCATGAATTTTGACACTACATTGTGATATAAATAAATCTCATATGTGTATAAAAATGATTTGATACTAAACATTTAATTCAACTTGAATTGTTTGAAACTCACCCTTATCTTGGCCTGTTTAAGTTTAATTTAGTGCTTTAATCCTTGAATTATGCCTCTTTTATTGAGATAATTTAGTTCATATTAATCAGTAACTTTTTTAAATTCATTAAAAAAAATTGCAAATGCAAAGACTGTTAAACATTCTGCTTCTCTTGCAACAAATGTTTAGGGTTTAAAGATATCCAAGAGACGTTCCTCAGGAATTTTTTTTTTTTCTGTCTATCTTCAGAAGAGAAGACGTGGATGGTGATCCAGCACAACAACACAGAGCTGACCAAAGTGCGACCGTCTCCCAGCGTTCCTCACCTGCTCCTCCACTTTGGTTACTCTTCTAAAGAGGAGCAGCTTCACGCCGCCATCAGCCAATCAGAGCACTGCGAGCAGGAGCTGTCCTACCACTGCAGGAAGTCCCGCCTCCTCAACACTCCAGGTGAAGTCCGGCTCTATGGATTGTTTCAGTCCCCAGAAAACACAAAAAGTAAAAAAAAATAATAATAATGATTATAGTAATAATAAGGCAAGTCACACCCGCTCACTCACTCACTCACTCACTCACTCACTCACTCACTCACTCACTCACTCACTCACTCACTCACTCACTCACTCACTCACATTGAGAACTTGTTATATGTGACTGTAAAGCTTCATTTTTGAATCAAATGTGACAGCACAGTTTTTATTGCGGGCTTGATATATTTAGTCAGAGGACGATCTACAGAGGGGGTCATGGTGGTACCAACACAAGACATCCCATCTGTCTTGTTGCCGAAACATGTTTACAAATTTTTTTTAAGGCCATCCAGGTCTTTATGTCTTCACGACAGTCAAGCAGCAGTTTGATACTGAAAGCATCTGAGCTAAAAGAATGAAAAACCACCCAACCCTTAAAAGTGCTGATTCTGTGCTGATTCTGTGCTCTGGTTCTAAAGCTTTAGAACCAGATTGGAAAACCTGAACAATGTGTGTGTGACAGACCGGCTGGAGGCAGAGAAGCGGAGGTCCAAACAAGCCCTGGAGGACATGGACAGTCTCCGTCAGAAAGAGGTGCCTTCTTCAACATAATTTTATGCCATTTTAAGTATGCAGCTTTCATGTTTTCTCACTTTCACTATTATTGAATAATAATATTGGTTTTATAGATGAGGTCTGTGTGGAATCTATGTTTATTTAATGCTTTTTTAAAAATTCCTTTTGATTGTGATTCCTGAGGGTTGAACACTCAGGCAGGTTCAATCTTCCTCAGCACAAAATGATTGAACATGACAGTTCATGTGCAGGTGCAGCATGCCAGTCGACACTTGGAGGAGAGTGAGAGAACGCTGCAGGAGCGCATCTTCAAACTGGAGGGACAGCGCATACAACTGGAAGAGGTCAGCACTCCACACAGACACTCCATCATCACGGGTTTAGATCAGGCACATTTCATATTTCAGCACGAGTCATCCTCTTCTGATTCCATGTCTGTTCTCATCTCTGCTGCAGTTTACAGGCAAACACTGCGTAGCAGGAGGTTTGTCATTCAGTGTCTTCTCTGTGGAGATCGCAGCTGTAACGCACTGTTTCTGCCCTCTTAGCTGGTTGTAGTCTGGAGATCATGCACAACTTCATTATTACTAATCAATGATTGAGAGAGGCTTCATGGATTGAATAGCAGTAATAATGTTTCTTTACCACCAAAACAGACACAGAGATTGAGACTTTCTGTAGAACCACCTGAATGCCCCGTTCAGAATTAGCTTTATTTCCACATTTCTTTCATGTTTACATCGGAACACGTGTTAATCCCTCAGAAATACTGCTGGTTGTGTGTGTGCATGTGTGCGTGCGTGTTGCAGGAACTGAGTAAAGCTAAAGCAGCCTGTGTGACGGAGCGTGCTCAGGCGGAGGAAGAGCTGGGACGAGTTCGAGCTCAAGTGCGTCAGGAGGAGGTTGGTGAAAAACATGTCAACTTTTTCTGGAGTCTTACGTGTCACGTTTGTGCTGCACCTCTCAACTGTAGTGAATCCATCCTCAGTTCTTCCTCCAGTAGAACTAAATAGTAGTTGAGTTGTTGTGTTTGAGTGCAGCGGTGGTTGAGTTTCATGGACATGCCTTGTTTGCTGTGAGCAGCAGGCGTTGGTATCGTCGGTGGAGGAGAAGCTCCGCTCGGCACGCTCCTCCCTGCAGGAGGTTCAGCTGCACTGCTCGCAGCAGAAACAGACCATCTCCGACCTGCAGGCCAAACACAGCCAGCAGAGCGTGGAGATGGACGGACTGCGACGCAGGATCATGGAGCTTCAGCAGGTCAGGATCACCAAACTCATTCAATCGTGTTTGACGATTATTTTCTGTTTAGAATTGTTCAATCAATATTTTTTTTTTCATTTTGCAACATTTTACCCATATTTGCCCAGTTGTCACACAACCAGTCAGCCTTCATATTTTACTGTATGATTTCCACCTTGTTGCAGGAGTGAATGAGATACCAAAATCAGCATGAAATCACCAACTGCAGTTTCATAAAATAAGAAAAAGAGCAGGATTACTATTGCAAAAACACATCATCAGTTGTTAAAGCTAACCTGTCTCACCACGGTCTCATCTCAGCTCACCCTACCTGTTAGTGGGTGAACAATCCAACGCTAGCTAAAATCTGCTTCGGAATGATGGGAACTACCCACATTTAAATATTTGTGTTTATCATGCTGTATTAACCACTTTGGGGAAATTTCTTTATGGAATTGAGCCGTTGGTACCAGCCACACAATGCAGCGCTTGGGGGTGAAAAATATTTATTAATAAAGGTTGAAATAAATTGGTAATAGAGGAAATAATAAAATTACAGAAAGTGAAATACGTAAATCAACAATTGAGATGTTTCATTCAAATAAAATGTTAAAATTGTGATTATGAATCATCCTGGATCAAAACGTCTTGTCTGCTGTTTGTAACGACCAAACTAGCTGAAAATGTGCTGCAAGTTCAAGGTTTGACATTTATTTGTGTTTTTTTGCTGTTGGTTATATACTATTATGACACCAGGTGAGCTTCATCCTCTTTACTCTTCTTTCCTCATCACCAGATCAGAGAGAAACCTTCAATGTATTGCTGACTTCCTAGCAGGTTTTATTTATGACAGGCTTTTCTTTTATTAACTTATCACAGACTGTCATGGAAAAAGCCTTTAGCCAACACACCTGTTTCACCTGTTGAAACACTTTGAATCTGGTTTACTGCCACATTCAAATCACAGCTGCCGAACTTACTTTGTACAAAGGCCACAGGTTCAACTGATGGAGGATAAGTCATTTCTGGCTGTACGGTGGCACAGTGGTTAATGCTTTCGCTTCACATTGAGAAGGTTCGGGTTCAACTACCAGAAGGGGGTGTTCTGTGTGGAGTTTGAATGTTCTCCTTGTGTGTGCATGGGTTTCCTTCCACAGTCTAAAAAACATGCACCGGAGGTCCCTTAGCAAGACCCTCGACTCCCATCTGCTCCCCTGAGCACTGTGCCGTGGCTTCCCACTGACGGGCCAGTTCAGTAAAGAGTGTGATAAACTATAATTAAGAAATATAAGTACATTAACTTAATTTAATCAAGTTACATTTTTCAAGAACAATTCGTTTTTAGTCATTTGGTGCAAAATTCAATGAAAGAACCAAAAACCATGTTCACTTTGCAGTTTGTATTTACACTTTGAATATTTTTGCATTCATAAAATCAAGAAATGACTTTACTTTGGTAAACTTCCTATACTTACAGTTCTGTCTAATGTTAACAAAAACAGTGGTGGAACAGGAGGTCCAGTCTTTAGACAGGGGGTCCAGGCTAACAGGTGGACTCGCAGTTGAACTGGTGTTGCTTTGTTTGCAGGAGCTTTCTGGTAAAGACCAGGAGAAGGTGGCAGAAGTGAGTCGGGTGAGGGTGGAGCTACAGGAGCAGATGGGACATCTCCAAGCAGAGAGGACGGCTCAGGGAGGACTGAAAGAGAAAATCAATGCTTTAGAAAGAGAGATAAAAGGTACACACATTTTTCTTCTTTCACATGTTGATGAGAAAAAATCGGCACCAATTGAAGGAAAACGCTAGGACTAATACTGAGATGAAATGATTCTGGTTTCTTCCCTCTGCGTTGCTCTTGTGGCCCTGTAGTTCTCAGCAGTAACCACAGAGAGACACTCCTGGATAAGGAGAGTGAGATGTCCTCCATGCTGGAGAAGCTGCGGCTGAAGGAGGCTGAGATCCAGAGGATGAGGGACGACGAGGCCCAACGAGCCAGCTACCTGCAGAGTGCCATTCTCACCTACGTCCAGGGCTCCCCTCTGGGGCACTACAACAGCTCCAACAAATGATCCTTTATATCCTGGTTCCTCACATCCCAGGATAGAAATAGAATTATTATTGCAACAAGTAGGGTGAAACGAACCTGTCTCATGACGGTCCACATGGCAACGTCTCTCCTCCAGCAGAAACAATACCGAGACCCTCAGAGGTTCATCAAGCCAATGAAAGCAACAATCAGATGAGGATCAGAAGAGACACTGTGAAGGGTCCAAAAGCTCGGATTCATTTGTGGTGCTTTGGTTTAAGTTGTTGAATGAAATCACACATATTAAGACTTCAGTAGACAAATTGTTCTCTTTTACAAGCCCCATCATTCTTTGTTCAAGTCAGCACATTTTATTAGCATAAGCTTTTATTTTGTTGCTTCCAAAGTAACTTTAAAGTTATGATAATAAGCACAACACTTCAGCTTTACATTCCTCAAAACGACACAAGTGCATCTGTTCTGGCTTTTAAGTTCTTACGTCCCAGTGCTGAGAGACTCATTAGAATTCGTGTTTAATTGCTGACATTATGAACCTAATATACATGTTTGAATCATCTAGTTTGCCACATTTATTTTCCTTTTTCTTTCCTAATGCTACAGAAATCCAATAAAACTAAATTCTAAGACATTTTGAGGCCATAATTTGCAATGGAAGGTTTGTTCCACATTTTTACAAAATGTATTATGATATAGTTTGTGTTTATTTCTATTGTTGTCAGTAATTCACAGAGTTTTTTAACAAACGGTCATGAAATATGAATAACATCCTCCTCATGATATTTTCGGTTTGGAAGTGAAACTTCAAACATGTCTGGCTGTAAGACAACAGATTGGTCATGAACACAGTGATCAGCCAAAGCACTGTTCAGTGATTCTGAAGTAACATAACTTTTATATCCAGTGCTTTGGTCAGCCCTGAACATTTGGATTTGTTCGAATGCAAAAGGCTACATGATGAACAAGTGTACAATATTTTTTTTTTTTTTTTTACAAAACTGAACAAGCTGACATTCACTTTGAACAAATAGAACAGTTTCAACATTCTGTCATTTTTAACGAGGCCTCCTGGTGGTAAATCCAGTGAAATGTCTCAAACTGAGCCCTTTATATGCAGACGTTTCCAGATTTAGTGTGGCTTTGTGCTGATGATACTTCACAGGACTTTTTTCTTTGTCATCCTATCCATAGTCTTGTGCCCTCAATCTGTGTCGTTTCTGTTGACTGAAAATGCTGAAATGTTGTTTAATGCTGTTTTCAATGTATTTTTGACTCCAAACCCCTTTTTCAAGCCAATACTGTGGGAGTGAGCACATGAGAAAGTTCAGAGTGTGAGCCACGCGACCATGATGGGGCGGCAAGGCTCAGTTGGTAGAGCAGTCATCTCCCAAATGGATGGTTGCAAGTTCAATTCCCATCCACCTGTTATTGACAGACACAACCCCAAGTTGCTCTCATTGAAGTGGCAGCGCTTTACATGGCCACAGCCTCCGTTGGTGTGTGAATGTGATTAATTTTGGAAAAAAAGTTATAGAGTGAAGTCCATTAACCATTCCCGTGAGCAGAAGAGTTTGTGAGACATTTGACTGTATTTCATACCAAAAAGTGTAGATAAAAATGTGAAAATAGCAGATATTAGTGATTTGTACTAAGCTCCACAATAAAGAGCAGAGGAGTTCTCGTCATTGTGAATTCTTCTCTGTACATGAAGTTTGTCAGCTCAGACAACAGCCCCTAGTAGAAAGTGGAGGAGCACCCTGCTCTCAAACACTCTCATATCCAAAAGATGAAGAAACAATTCGCTCTTCTTAATAATTTCTGCTCTTCTCCATGGGTTGCTTTCAGAAAATCTTTTCACTTCCTTCTTTTTACATGTGCTCATGTCCTTGCCGAAGACCATTGTGATGTTATTGGTGCTCAGCAGTGACCAATACAAACTGATCTCCTGCATGAAATTGCATTAAAATAACAGTGTTGATGTTTATGTGCTGAATTAAGCTTAATGTCTGATATGACCGATCAGTCTGATGCAGAGCTGCAGGGTGCTGGTACCTGAACTCTGACCTGCTATTTCACACATATTTTATGAATGAAGCCTAAATCACAGTTTCAGAAAACACAGTTTGCTTTTTAAAATTCTTTTTTAAAAACATGAAAACATGTGACAGTATTTTGGTGGACTTTGACTTTCTGTGTAGTTTTATATTTTAAATGTGAATAAAATGGGAGTGTCTGTGTTTAATGAAGCAGTTACTAGAAACATTTTCTTTTTCAGTGATTTATCCAGCTACAGTAAAATGAAAGTCACTATGATAAACTGATGATTAAGCTCTTCATCAAACCATATTTGGTCTTTACTCTTTCTTCGAGATTTTTCTTTTCAAGTTTTCCAATAGAAAGAGATAAAACTCCTGTCACTTTTTTCTCTTTATTGCCATCTCTTTGTTTTTTCTTGTCTATCTTTCTCGGTTCCTGTCTTTCTTTTTTCTTTATTACATTCCTGATTGAGAGAAAAAACTCCCATTTTCCCAAACTTTATTCAGTAATTTTGTTTGCTGATTCCATTTTTCTCTTTTAAATCATGTCTCCACCTTCTGAAATCTGTCAGGTTGACACATTAGACAACTGAACATGATTTAACAGCTCAGGGCTGTCAGGTGATTTCTCCAGTTTTATCTTTGACCACATGTGACATGTTTGGCAGATCGGACCTTCACTGAGCTGGAAGCCTCCTGCTGTCAGCCTGCAGACTGAAACACTGTGATTACTTTGGCTCGGAGGAAGAGGCAGCCAGGCCTCTTTAGGTGAATGATTCAGAATAAAGAAATGAGAAGCATTCAGAACAAGGTTCAATCTTTACATTAGTACAGGCTTTTCATCATCACTGACTTTATGAATTCATTAGTATTCAAATGAAGAGTCATTTCAACACGGTGTTAGCATCTGGTCGGATTCTGATCATCTCAGTAACATCGTCAAAGCACCGTTGATACATTGCCTGCAACTATTGACAGAAACATGGCCACTATAGGAGAGAAAATTCTGAAAAAAAAAGGCGCTGAAGTGGCCAAAGGGAAACTCTGTTAATGTTCAGATAGTTCAGCTTTTATGAAGCCATTAGTTGTGCTCCTCAAAAGATTCCACAGTCTGACAGTACCACCATGACTAGTGAACATGTGAGCAAGGTGTTTTGAACTTCGTTGTGAATTCATAGACAGCCCATAACAAAAAGGATGTTTGAATCGGTGTCTGAACCTTTTGGGTTGAATGTCACCCAATATCCAAACCAGGGTTTGACAATGTGTCTCTGTCCTCTCCGTTTGTGTCTTACTATCCTCTGACCTCCAACCAGAACAGCAGAAAGTCTCCTCCTCTGAGCCTGGTTCTGCAGAAAGACTCCTCCTCTGAGTCTGGTTCTGCAGGAATCTTCCTGTTAAAAGAGGGTTTTTCCTTTCCACCATCTCCTCTATTTGCTCATGTGTAATTGTTGGTGTTTCTATGTTCAGATGACTGTGTTGTATTTGCTGTGATAGAAATAAAATTTGATTAAATGTAAATGAATGGGTTAACTCCTGAGCGGCTCAAGTGAAATACAGTTCTATAAAGATGGATAATTCTGGTCATATCTGAGGCGAAGAAAGATGTTTGAGTGTGAGGACAGACAAAGTCACAAGTTCGCAGTCATTTCTTTGCATGCTACCACTGTTTCAGTTTTTTTCTGATGTATTTTCACACGAAGACGTAATGAATATTAAAGACTGAAACATTACCTCTTAAGCCTCATTGCTGGAAACAATATGGAATAAATGATAAATTGCAATCATGCTGGAATCATGCCTAATTGTCACCAAAGGTTTTGAGGAGTCCGGATAGAAATGACTGTTGAACTTTCCGACCGGAGTGTTTTTAGGGACGGAACAAACGGTGTCACAGTATTGTTGTTCCCCTGGGCCTCGCTGCAAAAAAACTGAGACAGACCATAAACTTGGATCACCACAGAACACATTGGGTTAACTACATACCACAGACTGGGTTAACTACATACCACAGACTGGGTTAACTACATACCACAGACTGGGTTAACTACAAACCACAGACTTGGTTTACTACAAAACATACACTGGGTTCATTAGAAACCACACTTAGGGTTCACTACTTAAAACAAACTGGATTTGCTACAGACCACGGTGGGTTTACTACAGAACACACTAGTTTTAATATAGGCCACACACTGGGTTAACTAGAGACCATACACTGGGTTCATTATGAACCAAACGTCACTTCAGACCACACTGGGTTCAATAGGGATCACACTGCAGGTGGATCCAGGATGCAAAACTGATGTTGGCTGCACTGCCCCCATTATCAATTAAAATTGTTAATGTTAATAATTAGGTTTCAATAACTGCTTAGGAGAAAGTGACAGGTTTTGTCACATTCAGTCATATTTTAATCACATTTATCATGTAACATCGCTACTGTATGAGCCCAGCAGCTCGTTTACATGTGGGAAGTCTGGCTTCCACCATGTAAATGAGCGCTTGAATGCACCACTCACCACTCGCTGTCAGTTCCTGCGGTAAAACATGACTAACATGGTAGCTCGGACAAAATATTTCTAATCCATTAATTAAACAGTTCAGAGAAATGTATTTCTGAAAACATTGGAGGGGAGACATAAGTTGTCCAGTTGAAAAGTTAAAACATCGCTTCACAGATGTGTGGCTGCTGTGAGGGGCGTGCCCTGCGGTGAGGGGCATGGCCTGCGAGTTCGGCAGCTTCTCCTGGGAGTATGAACAGTCCTGCCGAACAAACACTTTTTCCGTCAGATGGAATATGAATGGGTCTTAAATCCGATTCCTGTGCATTCTGTGTACCTGAGTTTCTTTACTAGGTCAGTCCTCCTGACAGTTACCTACAGACCACACTGGGTTTACTATACACCACACTTAACTAAAGAAGAAACACTGGGTAGGTTAACTGGAGACCACACTTTACTGCAGACCACACTTCACGTCAGACCACAAGCTGGGTTCACTCTAATCTACTATGTCATGAAATGAAGGAGGGCTCTCCCATCCGGGTCTGGGTGGAGTCCTGGCCTGCTCGACCTGGTAGATCTATGCTCCATCTGTTCTCCTGTCGGCTTCCGAAGGGACCCGGGATCCTGTGTTTGTAACCTAGTATAGTTCTATATGGGACAACTGATGTAAATTAGCCTTGTGCTAAATCCGCCATAATTACAGTAACCTCGTGAAGAGAGGGCTTGCTCATTGAAATGTGCTGTTCCGTTCAAATAAAAAAAATCAATGTAAATGAAATGAATAAATCAAAACCACACACGGCTGACAGGGAAGGAGGACACACACAGGCGATGTATGTATGGATGGAGGAGGTGCAGGGGGGAAGACACCCGGATATTGAAATGTTCATCTCCTGCAAGCCCTTCCTGAAATCTGGTGCTGGGGCCCACAAAGTATGCATAGAATTTGTTTAAAGTGTCAGGCAGAGAGGGGTGTCTTGAGCATTGTGTATCCCTGGTGTAATAGACTGTGATGCCTTCGATGTCCTTCCACATGCTTACACTTGCCCATCGATCGTAATTGAGATGTGCTGCTGTTGCTGATATTCTGCCGCCATTCCTCAAAATGTAAAATTCATTAACTTCTGTATCTTTCATTATTCTTTAGATAATTTACATTGGTTTGATACTCAGTTTATGTATGGAAAATGCTGCCCAAGCCAGTCTTTTTGTGCAATGTTGATGGAAGGTGTTGACAACTGTGTGGTAAGGGTTACTGTTATGTCAAACCCTCGGAGTGTTACCAATATTATATTGGGAATTTTTGGATGAGGAAGAGGTCAATATATCAAAACTCTCTGATATAATAACTTTTCTCAAACAGTCTTTAACCATTACTTTTTCCAGTGGCAATTGCAAGGGTTTGATAAGTGAGATATTCATGTTTATTTGAACAAAGTTTCTAATCTGGAGGTATTTGAATAAATGTAAGTTAATTTACCTCAAAATAATGAAAGGCCAAATGTTAAGAGTTTGTTCAAGGAGACCCCTAAAGCAGAGACTGGAGCAGATTAAGATGCAAAAATAAGGATTTAATGTTCCCAAAAAAGGCAGGCAGTAAAAAACAGGGAGCTGGCAAAACACAGGAGTCCAAAAACACAAAACTCTGAGGCAGCGAGGAACCACAAAAACCAGTACACAGCGGAGTTATCTGGCAGAGAAGTGGAGTGAAAACCAGGGTAAGTCCGAAAAGTCCCTCCTATCTCCTTATCTATCAACTTTCACTTAACCCTATGGATGACAGGGTTAAGGAAAGGTGTTAGGAGGCTTCCTAAAGGAGTTAGTGAAAGGCGATCACGCTAATGTGGCAGTCGGACAAAACTTTCACTTAGTGACGTCCAAATAATCCAACAGCTGCGCAATTAGTGACATCTACCGTGGTGGGGGAAAGAACTACAACTTTCCGAAAATGGACTACAAAAAGCACATTTCTAACACCTTCCCCCGTGCCTCTGACTGCTTATAAAGCAGAGCTGCGGCGGCTGCTGCTGGGTGGAGGGATGGGGTGGGTGTTTAAATTTAATACTGGCGGCGCAACTGTACAAATGTACAACTGCACAAAGCTCTTAGGTAAATTAAATATATTGAATAAGCCTAATGTGGCTAAAGATGTCTCTGATCCTTTTTTCTTGAATGACAGAGCCTCTGTTTTATGTCAATTATGTGATAATATATATCATATGATAAGAATATACACACATCAGTAAACACTGACATGTAGCGTTTACTGTATATTTGTTATACAACATCCAGAACATTCCTAGTTGGATCTGGTTTAAAACGATTTAAAGTTGGTCTTTGATAACTTTGATAACTTACATGAGCTGCGTCCTTTTCCCTTCATTGTGCGTTTCTCTGAACGCTCGGAAATCACAGGTCCCTTAAAATGTTGTCCCCGCAAGGAATTGCAAAGGAGGTAAGCATGAGCTTACCTCCTTTGCAAGGGTGCATCAGTGGTTCCTATGCTAAAGGATGCTCTAAAGGAGGCAACGAGCCTTCTTTCCTTTGCTTATTGAGTATTTTGACAGCACTTATCATAGCCGCGGCTTAAAACACTTCTGGTTAGAAACCGTTAGAGGCAATGAATAGAGACATACCCGTGGCGGAGCAAACCAGGGAGTTGTGGGTGTACTCCACCCAGGGCAGGTGGGTGGCCCAGGAAGTAGAGTTATGAGCGGTGACACAACGAAATGCAGACTCCAGGTCCTGATTCACCCACTCTGTCCAGCTATTGGTTTGTGGATGGTAGCTGGATGACAGGCTGGCTGATGCCGCCAAAGCGTGACAGAAGGATCTCCAGACCTGGAAGGCACATAGTGGACCCCTGTCTGACACAATGTCCTGAGGGAAGGCGTGCAGTCTGAAAACATGCTGGATAAACAGAAAGGCAGTCTCCAGAGGAGAGGGTAACTTAGGCAAGGGAATTAAATGCACCGTTTCAGAAAAATGGTCAACTACAGTCATTATGGTCTTGTTACCTTCTGATGGAGACATGCCAGTGACGAAATCAGCCGTAATGTGAAACCAAGTTCTCTGAGGAAGGAGAAGGGTCCCTAGGAAACCAGCTTGGGGACGGTGAGAGGCCTTACTGTAGGTGCAGACGGTGCAGGCAGCGACGTACTCCTTTGTGTCAGTAGACATCGAAGGCCACCAGAAGCCTTACTGAAGAAGGTTCAGGGTCCGACGAAAACCAGGATGACATGCAATCTGGGAGGCGTGTCCCCTCTCCAGTTCCAAGGGTCTAGCAAGCTGGTGGTACAAACAACCTATCTGGTGGGCAACCTTCAGGAGTCTGTTGATCCCCTTGGGCCTCCTGGACCACCCTTTCACTTTCCCATCTGGCTGCTACCACCACACACGAAGATGGTAGAATAGTTTCCTCAGGGACCTCTTCAACTAGAGCAGCAAACTGACGTGACAATGTGTCAGGCTTTAGATTCCTAGAGCTAGGATGGTTGGTCAGTGTAAAATTGAAACGACCCAGGAACAGGGCTCAACGGGCCTGGTGTGAGTTGAGTCTGTGGGCAGAGCGAAGGTAAGACAAGTTCTTTTGATCCATACCAGAAACGAATGAGTAGATCCCTCCAGCCAGTGTCTCCATTCCTGAAACGCTAACACAATCGCCAACAGTTGACGGTTCCCAACATCATAATTCTTCTCTGCCAGAGTGAGCCGACACGAGAAGAAAGCACAGGGATGCAGCTTTTGATCCGAGGTGGAGTGCTTGGAGAGGACTGTCCCAACCCCAGTGTCCGAGGCATCCACCTCCACCACAAACTGAGCTGTAGGATCAGGGTGACACAACACAGGAGCAGATGAAAACAAGCCCTTCAACTTAACAAAAGCAGCCTTAGCTTCTGCAGGCCAGGAACCTTAAGGAACCTTAATAGAGGTGAGAGTGGTAAGTGGTGAAGCAACTCTACGAAAGTCACGGACAAACTGCAATAGAAATTGACAAACCTCTTCTCTTTCTCCACAATAAAATCAAGAAAACTGATAGAGGTACATGAAAGGCACATTTCTCGACTTTAACATAGGGTCTATTCTCAAACAGTCTTTGCAGCACCGGTTTCACATGCTGAACATGCTCTTGGAGTGAATGAGAAAAAAATAAAAATATCATCCAAATATACAAACACAAACCTGTTGAGCGACCGACATCATTTATCAGTGCCTGAAAAACAGCAGGTTAACCCAAAAGGCATAAAGAGATACTCAAAATGACCAGGTCAGGAAAAATTCCGGAAGCTAACATTGGAAAGCCCATTTTCGAGTTTCAAAAATCGTAACTCATAAAATTTTGTTTCAATTCTCTTGAAATTTGACATGTATATTTGGATCCAGAATAATGATATGGCGGCACTTTGAATTTGGGAAATTTAAAAATTGAAAACGTCATTTGGCGGAGGTCTGCGCTCTCTAAGAGCTTTTCTAGTGGAAATATATTTGCGATGCACTGCTCCCTGCAGTTTGGGAGCAGGATCATATGTAGTATGAATGGCACACATGCTCTCTCATGCTGATTTCGCATTTCTAAATTCCGAACATCACGCCAGTGAGTCATGCATAAAACGGCCTTATGAGTTCACTTCTGATCACTTCCATAAGACTGTAACATCGATCGGTCATTGTGCCACCTGGAGGTAACAGGTAATAGGGTGACATGCACAAAACCTTGACATGCAACACATTCCGACGTGTGTAGGTGTGTGCGAGGCCCCGTTCAATGCTGCTTGCAGCTTGAATTTCTCTTTCATTCCTCTAATCTCCAACCAGAATAGCAGAAATTCTCTACCTCTGAGTCTGGTTCTGCAGAAGATTTCCATCCAAGTCTGATTCTGAATAAAAACTTAAATGCCTCAAGGCAACCTCCTCCGGCTCTAAAACTGGTCTTGGACACCTAGCTTGCTGGGGCCAGGCGAACACTACAGTTTCGTGCTGCCTGCCATTTAGCTTACCCTGGCATGGGCCGGGTGACAAGGTGGTGTACCTGGCAGCTGGGGCACCCTCCCGTGGCAGGACTGCATTGCGCAGGTCTTTTGTCCGGCTCCACAACACATCCAACGCACTCGGAATTAAAACTGTCAACGTGGTTGTGACGGCCCAACCCAAGCTGTTCCCTCTGAGTGCCTTCCAGGTACCAGGCCAAAACCCTCTCCAATATCTGCCACATTAATATAATAAATTGATGATGTTGAACAGTGCCCCTCAGTGGCCAGATCTCATGAGAGCTCTGGTTAGTCACACAAGACTACTCGGCTTTAGTAGTAGAAAAGACGTATTAAATGATCGATTTTAGAATTTTATGATTCGCTATCGGGCCATCCAAAAGAAAATCAATTTTTTTTTAAAACCAAGCCTTAATATTGATAGGGTTGGGTACATTTCCTATTACTTTCCTGATGAGTAAAATAAGTCCAAGATATTAAATCCTGACACTTGTCCTCTAGAACGTGAATGGTTTGAACTGGACTGAAGTTTCATAATCCTGAATTGTTCTGAGCTCCGTTAGAGAAGCAGTTTGACGGTCTTTAGTTTCATAAATGAAATGAATCCAGACATCAAAGGCTGTTAATCTGAGGAAAGACACGTGGATCTTTACAGGATAGTACAGGATAATACATGGATGTATAATTCTTTATTTAAGTGATTTTCCCATAAAATGTCCTCATAACTCATCGGGGAGCTCCCGAAGGGAGATGGAGAACTACGCCCCCGGTGCATCGTCACACCTGAGCCGCACCATCCAATCAGAGGATCTCCAGCGCACGCGCGCGCGCACACACACACACACACACATACACACACACACTCTCGCGCTCTCTCTCTCTCTCTCTCTCTCTCTCTCTCTCTCTCTCTCTCTCTCTCTCTCTTTCTCTCGGACAGCTGGAGAGCCACACGCAGACGCAGCCTGCCTCTCCGCGTGAACGCTCGCCATGGCTGAAGGAGGAGAGGGCGAGGATGAGATCCAGTTTCTGCGGACCGTAAGTGTCTCCGTTTCCGTCCCACACTGCGTGTGTGGGCATGAGTGTGCGTGGTGCGTGCGGACAGTGGAATTTACCGCATGAAGACTGACAGTTCGTGTGGCGCTGGAGTGCGCATCGTCCTGCTGCATGATGCAGCTCGCGAGCGGCCGTCTCCCGGGCTGTGTGCGGTGCTCTAGTGTTTTGTGTTTGGTTGAGGCCGGGGGCAGTGCGGTGTAGCAGCCTGCTGCATCTGCTTCCCCTCACTCTGCGGGTACTGCAGGGGGTGGCGGTGCGGCGCGGTGGCTCCATCATCAGGACCGTATTCGGCCCGTCCTGTGCGGGAGAGAAGCTGTTGCTTTGCGCGAAGTCACACGTGAATAATCACGTGAATGCACCGTGTGTGCGTGTGTGTGTGCGTGCGTGCGCGGGCGTACGTGTGTGTCTGAGTGCTTACGCGTTTCAAAGGAACGCGTGCACGCGTTCCTTTGAAACGCGTGCACATGACCACACTCGCACTGAACGGAAGCCTGCGGAGTGGTGCTAAATGTTTCTGCAGAGCAGCAAGCCCGTTGCCTTGTTGCGGTGCAGTTTGCGGTGTGTGACGGATCCTGACATCAGATGACCGCATAGGGCCTGACCGCAGTGCCTCCCAGTAAACCACTACCTGTTTTTCCATGATAGTGGAAATCTTGAGATATGGCATCAGAAGCACTTCACAACGTCATGACATCACACTTATAGATTTAAGATACACTGTACATGTGCAAAAA
>OMNM01039266.1:0-18277 GCA_900302745.1 Parablennius parvicornis | reverse complement strand
AGTCGAGCCGCTGCTCCTCCACATTGAGAGGAGCCAGCTGAGGTGGTTCGGTCATCTGATCAGGACGCCCCCTGGTCGCCTCCCTTCAGAGGTTTACCAGGCATGTCCACCTGGGAGGAGGCCCAGAGGTCGGCCCAGGACTCACTGGAGAGATTATATCTCTGGCTTGGCCTGGGAACGGCTCGGTGTCGACCGTAAGAGCTGGAGGAAGTTGCGGGGAAAAGAGATGCCTGGGCTTCTCTGCTCTCTATACTGCTACCGCGACCCCAAACAAGGGACTAAGCAGCTGAGAAGATGGATGGATGAATAATTATGATATTAATATTGATCACCGGTATCCTGATTACATTTTTTGCCATAATCCTGCAGCCCTGCTTGCAGCAGACGCTGCCGTGCCATAGCCATGTGACAATCTGGACAAATGAGTGCAAACATCTTTCCTCGTAACCATAACTCAAAATTCAATTCATTTACGACAGGGTCACCCAACTGACTGGTAAACAGTGGAAAAATGCTCCTACCATGTGATTGACATAAAGAGCAGACACTCAGAACTGTCAACTCCCAAAACAACACGTCTGATCACAGTTATTGGAAAGATTGGTGTGAAATTATTCAATGTTTGATGGAGCCAGTTAAAAATGGGAGAAACCATGTATTTATCAGTCACAAAAAAGAAATGATCAACCACAGGATTAAGACCATAAATTACTCATATTATGTCTAACTTTACCACAAACTCACCACAAATGATGACAAGCAGAAAAGTTGAAAACATAATGTGTTTTTCGTACTTTGCTAACAGTGAATGCCTGTGGTAAACAGGAATCGACAGATTTACAAAATCTACGAACATACAGGCTTTCAGGATCGAGAAGGCTTTACACTGAAACATCAGGAGATAAACTGATTTGAGAAAACTGTCCGACTTCAAAACTCCAGTTTGTTGCATCAAACTAACATCTTTTCTGAAGATTCATTCTTCCATCGGTCTTAATCCCCTAATGCTCTTGTGACTGTTTCCCGTTGTCACAAATATGGCCATAAGAAGTCACAACATAAAACAGCGAACCAATATCAAATGTCATCAACTGAAAAGAAGGATTCCTTTCTTTTCTTTTTAAACACATAACATATATTACACCGTATGGTGTGTTGAGTAAATAGATTTAATCCTGGCTTTATGTGAAATGAATGAATAGCAAGCATACACTTACTATATTACATATGTATATATCAAACAATTCCTGAATGCAGCTGTTGTTTGTATTCACTGAGGTATAAAAGCAGCTGCATGCAAATATTACTCAGAACATACAGTGCTTTAGCTGCCCTTGCTATTTTGATACACGTGGCTATATAAAGGAACAACAAAGATAGTTGCCACATTTAAAGTGTGTTATGCAGTGGCACAATGTTCATTCCCAACACAAATTAAGATGTTTACAGGCTTGCTTATCTTTCAACTATTTCTACTCAGTGTTATCTTTGATGTTTTGTTTTGAGGTAAAACGTAATTATTCAGCCTCAGCTAATGCTAATGATAGCATATACTGTAATTAACGATAATGCAAACCCAGTAGTTTCACAATTTACTCTATGCTAAGGCAGATTACATCACAACTTTACGCCACTGTCCATGCTTAATTTGTAGTGCAATCTTTAATTTTGTGGTAGCTAGGCTTGACATCTCTGGAGTACGCAGCGGAAATGATTCCTGGCTTGGGCCGCCATAATGGCAAGAACACAAAGAACTGAGGCTTGATGACAGATTTATGTTCATGTTTCTACTATGGTGAACTTGAACTACCACCCCAGGCTTTTCTCATGCAGCCCAAAATAAGCTTTAGCACTTCACTACACTGTAGTGTAACTTCCAAATGATCTTTACATGACACGTAATCATCTTTCCATCCATTTATCTGCTCAAATCACGCTCTTAGCCCAGAAAAAAAAAAACTCTTTCAAAACTTGGGAATCCACAAGCTTAATGTGAAGCACTTAATCCCCCTTTCATGTGCACACAGATAAATGTCAAGTACGTTCAAGATCCAAGTTCTACTAAAGTCCTCAACATAACAGTATATATTCACTAAAAGATCATTTCCATGGGAACTGTCAAAGATCCTATCAGGACTGAAGCTGTGTGTCTTCGCCTGCAGCACCCCGGCTTGCAAGGTGTTTCCCTCAAACTCATGTGAACAAAGCTCCAGACTTAATAAAACTGTTTTACTGCATCCCTAATTTTATCGAACAGAGCTTAACACAAACTAAGCACAATGGACTAGTTCATTTATTGATCACACACGTGCGCAGAAAACACCATAACGCCATTCTCATTAATAATGAGGGAACACAGACATTCTAGTGGACAGACGGACAAGTTAGATGCTTATTACTGTGACTGTCAACCATAAAACTACCAAGTCCAGGAGAATATAGACTGAGGGTCATGACACGACGAAGGCAGACATTGTTTTTGTCAATCTACAGAGCATGTGCACAACAACTACTCACTATGGCAGCACAATGACAGATTTGCTACCAGTCCAGGCTCAGCTGGATAAGTCAGAAGATGAGTGGATGGAGCAGAGAAATTAGAAAATGGTGTCATTCTCAAATAAATTATAATTATTGATTGAACATGTTTAGCAAAATACTTTGTCTTGAAAACAAAAGTTCAATACAGGGAGTACAAAAATTCAAAATTTAACTTATAATAATGAGCCATATTAAAGAGGGGGGCACTTTCCTGTTTCTGACCAACTGTATAAAGCTGAAGACGGTATCAGAAGGGCTTTCTTGGTGAGATCCCCCAGTTATGATCACAGTCAACCACAACTGAAATAAACTCTTGAACTGCAGTCTTATTTTGTACTGACCATCTGTCCATAAAACGTCAATGTGTTGAAATGAGTATGGGGTTTTCAGCATTCACCAGTTGTTGGTTATCGTCAAAGCTGAAATCAAAGAACCCCAAGGATTCAAACAGTGGAAGGTAAAATTGCAATTTATGTGATAAACCTGTGGAGCTGACCTCAGCCTTCCCCCTCCGAGAATCTACCAGAGACTCTCCTCAAAACCTGCCCATCCTCTCAGGTGTCTCTTCAAACCACTGCTCTGTATTCAGGCCACCTTTTTCACGTCTAAGATCTGATATCGGCGTGGATTGCCTCCTGTCAGTCACTGTGAAACAGAGCTGGCAGAAGTCCTGAAATAAAGAAGGGAAGTTACTGACTGCAAAAGATTGCTTTAATGTGTCTGCTTTGGGACTTGAAATGAGCTGCAGCTTTATTCTCATACAGTCGACTTTTCACAGACGCATGTATCCCATACACATGTTGCATTATTCTGAGCACACTGAATGGTTCCTGTCAGTTGCTATAAACATGATGACCAAACAGGATAGTCTGTCTCTTTAATTCTCTATATGTATTGTATTCAAGGTATGGGATGCATTGATCAGAGAGGAATAAGCAGATTTCTAGATTCAAAGTATAATGGAAAGTGCAAGACGTAAAGAAGCAGAATAAAGTGTGTGCATGCTTACAGTCTTACCATATAAAAAGAGGATTTCAACAATGTGTAAGCCCCCACATGTTTGACTCTGTGTTGCCACACATCCCTTCTCCTGTCATTCTCTGGCTTTAAAAGCCAGAAATCTCCCCAGCTGGATTCTGACAAAGGCATTGGACGTTGTGCAGTGAACAGGTAATTAGAGACTGTAAGCTGCTTTACAGTAATGATTAATGCCTTCCATTTGCTACCTGCACCTATATGAATATGGATAGAAGTGTCTGTGCCCATCAGCCTCAGTATAAATCACATCCTCTGATAGCATATGCTTGTTGTCTTGCTATCCCAAGCTCATTTCCAGCTACCGTAATCTGTTTCCTTCATCAGCTGTTTGCTAACTGCTTTACGCTGCTTATGCAATGCTATATGTGGCATTAGCTTCTAGTTGGTCAACATTTCTGACTTTGCCTATGCTACTCCTTTATAGTTAACTTTTAACAGTTGTGGGGAATGTGACACTTGGAGGTCTTCTCATTTTGCCCCAGGGACCAGAGCACATTTTCAGCCACTGTATTAAAGGAACGATACGATAAAGACAGAAGCAAGTGCTTGAGTCAGTGTACACTGGGCTGCGGGGATGGTCCACCAGCACCTTGAATAAAAAGCCACAGGGGCCTTTGCTGTCCATCTTCAAAGTGAATAAGGTTTTGGCCCAGAAGAGCATGGACTGTTCCACAAGAGAAAAAAAAATAACAACAAAAAACCCCATCATACAGTACGACTGCTCAGACACAGAGTGTACTCTGCGTGACCCGTCTTTTGGACATGACACTGAGGAAGAGGGATTGTAGGCATTGCCTTTGGCCTGCTTTGCTTGATGAACCAGCTGGCTGGAACAAACATGAGGAACCCACCATGGAGCTGGGTCTGCAACAGATTTGATATTCTGACTCTCACCCAGAGAGGAAGAAACCAAAAAATGCAATGCAAAATGTCAGGTTCTCATTTGACTGAAGCTGCCAATGTTGAATTTCACTTTGTGGAAAGTCAACAGCCAGTTTATAATCCATTGATGCTAACATACAAATTACTGTTCAAGCACACTTTGAGTTATCAGTCAGATGAATTTTAGGTCATATTGTACGGATAATAAGAAAAATGTGCTGATCCTAGAGGAAATGCCAAATGTCAACTGTGTGCGTGCGTCCGTGTATAGATGTTAAAATGTATATGAACCCCACTACTGGAAAGTAAACCAGTACTTTATTACTTTCACAATTTCTATCTGTACTGTTGTTCAAGTAAAGAATACTAGTACTTTTGCCACCTCAGATAATTCACTGCAGCTACTTGAATTGTAGAGAATATACAACTGATGTAGATGTTTTTATCTGGTTAGAGTTTGATCCATGTGGAGGCATCAGTCAGCTCCTCGTTGGAGTCTCAGCTCCATCACACAACAGGCTAGTGCCTGAGTTACGTTACTAAAATTACAAAACAAAGAGATGCTGCCTCACTGAACCTGTGTGGTTTATCAAAATGATCATGATGGAAATAAATAAAAGGGATGTACACTTTGTCAGACACTATGGAGCCATATTTTCAACAATGCACAAAGATCCTACAGAACAAAACATTTAAAATTTTGATTTGTCAGTCCATAATACCTTCTTATAGGTTCACATTTGGATAGCCTGGGACTCGGTTCACTTGGGGGGTGGGGGGTGTCTTAACACCTTAATTTCAGGCTTGGGGGGCATTCAAGCAGCACTTTAGAGACCGGATCAAACCGCTTGGAAAATGTCACGCAATTACACCAGCTGCTGGTTTGTTGGCGCTGTCTCCTGAAACTAACACTGACCCGACAGGAAGTGAAGAAGAAACATGACTCATTGATCGGTTCGGACCAAAAGAGGAAGTCCCACTGCTTTAGCACATGGTGGCTTGGCTAATTAGCCCGTGGCAAATGGGTACCCACAGACAACTTCAATATAAAGTCTTCAGACCAGATATCAATGAAAGTCTTCCTCACTCGTTCTTCCTCAGAACTCTACATCGATTTGCAAGATATTTTCCAACTTATTCTTTCAGTGTGTTCTTCTTCTGATTGGCGCGGTTAGCTTCGTTTGTTTACTACCCAGAATGCATTGCGCTCTATATCCCATCCCCCGCTGGAAAGACTGTTTGTATGCGGACCGAGACCCACGTTTGCAAGGGGACCAGAGATCACTTGTTAATCCGGTTCAGACCAAACAGTCTTTCCCAGAAACTCCTGAAAGAGAGCTCTGCTCCAGATCAAATTGGGAAATGCGAACATGCCCGTTGTCTTCAGGAGTCCAATGCTGGTGCTTCATGGCTGAGGCAAGCCTCTTTGTCTTATCCTGACGTCTTAGCAATGACTTTCTTGCTGCAACTCTTCTCCTTGCTCCAAGTCTTCTCATCACAGTTGACACTGAGACTTTCTTCCGATGACCAGTCTGTTGTCCTGTGAGCTGCCAATCACACAAGCTGTTAACTCCCAGAAACTTGTTTTCTGATTGTGTTGTGGCTTTGGGACTTCTAGACCTCCGTCAGGTCCGGGTTTTCTTTCCTTTCTGAGTGTCTTTTGACGTTGAGGGAAACTACTCATGATGCCTTGACTTTCTTTGTAATTTCTCTGTAGGAAAGACCAACTTTTTTTTTGTTATGATGGTCTGTCACTATTTTTTAATTGCCTTTAATTTTTTTAGCAATGCCCTGCTTTCTGCATTCCAATAGTGTTCAGCTGATATTCACGAGTATGTCGCACCGTATTATGTTCCAACACTATTTTTATGTAGACACAAGAGGTTGTGATTAATCTAGACAACAGCTGTAGGAATTAGTAGCACCAACACTTAAGACTTGATCAACCTCCACTCTTCTCTGAAATAGGCCCCTGATGGTTTATCATTTATCTTTATACCACTTCAAGCTATTGATTGGACTTTAAGAACTTGAATTGCAATAAATACCTGAAGAATGTGAGTGTATTTGAACTTTTTCCCGGTGGTAGAGTTATTGAGGAATGTAATTAAAGACTATATAAACATAATGTACTTTGAGGGCCATGTCTAAAACACCGAACTATAAGTTTTCTGAGCATTTTCTAATTAGTTAACTCAAACTTCTTGTTTAATTGGCAAAGAAATGAGTCACTCTTGAACATCCATAGTTTTTATTACACTGCCTGAGAAAAAATCCAACGTATGATGCCTATGAAGATAAACCTAAAAGAATGATCTTCATAGGCGTCGCTTTAAACAGTCATCCTGAAAAAATGAGGCTCCATCCACATAATTTGTTGAGTCAGTTGTTGATAAAACAATCTCTAGAGTTATTAAGTCTAGAGTTATTAAGTGGTTATTAAGTTTTGATCACATCTCACAATCTTCACCAAAATAAGCGAAAAGATTGGCCACTGCAGTTTTATTGTTCCCGAGCAAACTCGATCTGCTGACGGAGGTAATTTCAACGATTAACAATTCCATAACAGACACTTTTTCCAATAAAGCCTGAGGTGAGATTGTTTTGCCAAATGTTAAAAAGACATTTAGAAACGCATTAGAGCTGTTTTCTGTGTCGTAATGTGCGTCTGTATGTGCTGCTAGCTAAAGCAGTCACTGCCTGCACGTTAATAGTGCCGCACACGAACTAGCAGAGCCATTAACTACAGCCTGAGTCAACAACAGTTGTAATGTCGCTGTTTTCAAACCACCGACTGTGTCTCCATAAACAAGTGTGTGATGGCACAAAGCTGACAGCAGCCACAAATGTCCCTCAATGTTTTCTTTTCTCACGGATTTGGAGAAAGCCACAGACGAGACAGACACCAGCTCAGCGAGGTTTCCTCAGAGGCCGCAGCCCAAAATACAAGTCAGGCACAGCTCCATATGCTCCGTGCACTTTTCTCCAGGATGATGTCTTATTCACAAGAGCCTCTTGGGGTGCTGGACATGCATTGCATGTCTTGCAGGTTTCTTTTTCTTCTCAAAACAACACGGGGTACGGTAATTCTCCAGGCTGTTACGGAGAAGCAAGTTCAGACAGAGTGTGAGCTAATCCTGTTAGACACAGACTGTTTTCCTCATGTCTTCTTATCAGTGGATTTAATTAGTGTATTGTATAAGAGAGAGGAAAATCCCTCGGAATTGTGGCTATTTTGTGGAAGTGTCATGTGCCCTTCACTGCAAAAAGACATTTGAAATAATGATAATAAGAAAGTAATTTCTGAGGTGTTGCAGCAGGACCACGTGGGGACTGCCTCCTTCACTGCTTTAACAAAACACATTATTTACGTAACTTGTATTTAAAGGAAAGAATTAACGTACAAGGAGAAGCAACACTATTGAGGAAACAATGACGACATCTCAGGGGGACATTGAGAAAAATGGATGGAGTCACGGCGGGACAAAGAACATGCTCTTGGGTGCGTCTATTCAACATATTAAAGAGATGCGTCTGTTTTAGAAGGTTAGGAGGCGCTGAGCTGAGTGTGGCCTCAGATAACTACAAGCTGAGTGTGGCAGAGCATAGCTAATTAAACCTGCGTCATTGGGCACCAAATCATGATAAAAGCACATCTTTTGTACATCAAGTCCGACGTCCAAGCTGCGTCCTCCAAAGAGCCGTAATAAAATATCAGAACACATTCTCCTTGACTGCGACGTGAATGTTTTTTTTAATCCAAACTCAATGTGACTCCCAAATTTGACGTCATTAGGGGTGAGGGCTTTGAAATATTCACAGACTTACCTTGAAATGACCATTTTAACTATCTGAAAAAGTACATTTCAGTGTGATCAAATTACAGATTTTATGTGCTTACTGAGCCTCGTGGTGCTTTTGTTATACGTGGTTTAAATATTTCATGCTTCAAAGCTGTTTTTATCAAATAAACACTTGTCTTTTAAAAAGCCTTAGCGTTGATAAATATTGTGTTATCCTATGCTGCATTAACAGTGCCACAGTGTTTTAATACATTTTCAGGACGCTTAAAGACGCACTATAGCATGTGGATAACGAATTCAAATTTAGGGGCGACATACAATCCAGACTGATCTTCAGTGGTAAAAAACTTCAAATCCAAATATTTGGAAAATTGCAAAGGTTTTTTCCACGTTGGTGTCGATAGGTACACCTGCATTATGAACATGTTTACATATATTTTAAATATTTACGAAAAATAAATTGAGAGGTTGAACATAGTATAGCAAAATATGTGGTTTCGCAATTTTCAGCATGCACGCTGTTCGTTTTTTTTTTTTTGTTTTGTTTTTTTAAAGAGTTATTGTCACATATGGCTTTAAGGTTAATGACATTTCCTCACGGTAAGGGAAACATAGATCTATTGGATAAGGCCTTACGGTATAACCATTTATTGACAGTCCTGTTTTACAGCATAAAAACTTGATGATACAAACTGTATGTGTGTGTTTACTGAAGTTGTATGACGTATGAAGTTGACTGTATATGTTCGATTTTTTATATTTAGGCCTAATTTTTTATCAAGAGATCAAAAGCGGTTCATTTTACCTGTCAATAATTAAAAACTGTTTAGTATTTCATTAATAAATGTAAAAATGTTTGCTTACTGAAGTTTGGAAATCTGCAGTTCTTAAACCAGGAGTGTCAAACATCAGGCCCGTGGACCAGAACCAGGCCTGCCAGAGGCTCTAATCCGGCAAAACTACCAAATAAATGGTAAAAATGTAACTGGCCTCAATGCTGTCAGGGCAAGTTTGTAAAAATGTTCATAATGCAACAACTATACATTTTGGTTTGGTTTTGTGAAAATTAAAAACATTTTTCTCAGGTATACTCTGCGCCACAACAAAAGAAAAACTTTAAAATTTGAATTCAAAGGTTATTATGGTAGTGTTTTACTGCAGCAGTACACTAGAGATGAAAATGTTCTGCATGTGGACCTTGAAATGAAACATCTTTGACAATCCTGCCTTATAACATAAAGTTTTTCTTTTAAATTGGTCGTTTCAGACTGGTGTGACTATAAATCTAAACTTTAAATACATACAGTATGCTAATAATAAAGTGGTTATGATCGTTCTCCAATGTCGAGTTTATAAAGTTGCCAGCCTACAGCACACTGTAGAAGACCCGCAGCAGAAGCCTGACAGGCCACTGATCGCGTTGAGAAAAGTGGGAGGAGTGAACCAAAGCCTCTGGATAACATCTAATGGACTTATGTTTTCTTTGTGATAAATACGGCTCGGACTGTGTTCAGAGAATAAAACCTGACATTTTGTGCAAAGCCATGCCAATAATATGTTTATATCCCTGTCCTCCCATGATTAGAAGTATTAAACAATAGTGGCCTGGTCTTCTTCAGAGGATGGCCCATGTGTTCAAACCATCGAACACATAATTTAGAATGTTTTTATAAGAGCAAATAAATTTATTTGGTAAACAAGGCGGCACAAATTCAAAGTAACATACGCTCTGTGGCTGTGTAGGCTGACTGGGTGCATTAAGTACAAGCGCTATGATCAATAAAATCCATATTAAATGATGTTGTCCAGTACAAAGTTCACCTATTTTTCTCCTCCTGTGCTCAGAATTCAAAGAGAGATTTTTCTTTCCGTTTAAATGACAGTTGAAGGAGTAAAAAGATTGTAAGGAGCAATAATGTCTCAACTAGTCCTCTAAAAGGGGGCTTGCTTAACAGTTCTGCTGCCGGTTGTTACCTGCAAAGAGCAATTACTTTTTAGAAACCAGATTTGGTGGAGTCAAAGTCTCAGCTGCGTTCTTTTCAAATCGGCCTCACTGTGCACCAACTCAACCTTTAATATCAGCAGGATTAGCCACGAGGCCTTTGACTGCTCTGATCTTTCAGAAAAATGTTTTTTTTTTGTACTTTCAGCACACTGTGATTACATTACAGTTTAATATTGTGCTTCGCCTGTGAAGGACAACAAGTCATCTCACTAATGTGTGGAGAAGAGAGGGAGCCAGTGATGTGGAGGTCAGAGGCTTTTAGGGACGTACATGATCCGTGGAGCTTTAACCTTGAAGCCGCTCTGCACTCTGTAGATTCACCTGCAGGCCACTTACAGCCAGCACATCACTTACTTCATGTAGAAATCTGTTAATGTTCAGCAGCAGAAACTCCAGTTATGTAACTCTTTAAATCTTCAGTGGAATCCTTCACACTGCTGCACAGTGGACGGTGGCTGACCAGCGCTGTTTGATGCTGCTGTGGAGCACGGACGTCCTCAGTGCCATTGTGTTATCTGAAGTCCACAGCTGTAATCCCCCTCAACCACACTCTCAGCCCGCTTTACCAGCCGACAGATTACGCTCCGCTGGTCACATGTGACTGCTGCCGTAGTCAAATGGAGGAAGAGGAGGGGGCAGGAACAATTTGTTTGTTGTTCTGGACAGATTTCCACTGCAGTTTGTCCTCAGCTTCCTTCATATGAGTGAGCGTGATGTTCTGATGTGTGTTTGGTAACACGTGGTTAAGACGCACATTCAGAGAGTATCCGTGCAATTTGATGTGTCCGTCTTCTCTTGTGTTTCTCCCACCATGCGATCTAATCTTGGCCCCAGAGGGCTGCTTTCCTGCATGTTTCAGATGTTGCTTTGCTCACTCACACCGGCCTCATCATCGGGTTTCCAGCAGAACTTTATCAAGCCTCGTTGATCAGAATCAGAATGTTGCGTCAGGAAGATGCTAAGAATATAAAAGTGCTTTATAAAGATATTTTTTACAGGAATGCACAGCAAACAACAACAATTGTTCCTTCATTCTTTCAATTTTCAGAAGCTCTTTGGAAACATCCAATTTGGTCAGAGAGCCAAATTAGAAATCACAAGTTTTCTCAAAGTTAAAATGCCGTTATACTTTTTCTTATTTCTTTTTTTACAGATATTATCACAGTCTCATAATAAGGTAATTTCAGGCCCTAATATCAGTTTTATCTCAGTAATAAAACACTGATGACTTCGGTTTTAATGTGAAAAAAATTGCAAAGTGTTTTTTTTCTTCTGAAAACACCAGCTGAAGCTGCAGTTTTCCACTCAAATCCCGTCATTTAGAGTGTCGGTCCAGTGCTTTTAAATGACGCAGCGATCACATGCTCAGCATCACTGTGAAGTGCAATGTAAACAAATAACTGTGGCTATAAACCTGGATACGTCTTTTGTTTCTTATTCACACTGGTGAACTGCAACCGTGTTGCAGGTAGGTTTATGCATTCCATATCGTCATGACTATATATTCACACAACCTCCACGTTATATGAAACCATATCCAGCAAAAGCTGATTCATATGAGCAGACTCAAGTATCTCAGAAATTGCAAAAATAATGTTGTGTGGTTTATTACAAAACAGCCAAAACGAGACAAAAATAAAGAACTTGTGGATCAACGTCTTGCCCGAGGACAAGGGGAAATCACACCACCGACCTTAGGACTGGAAGACGAGCCACAGCCGTGGGTCTACCACTGTGTCCTGCAGTATATGGCAGATAAATCACCACCCTGTGTAATTACTGATTGATCACTGCATGGTCACTGTAACTGGCTCAGTTAATGAGATTTTGATGAAATTACAGCGCGGCTCTTCAGTTCGACTCCACTGGCCACTGCTTCTCTTTGTCCAGCAGCGTGTACGAGGTCTGGCGTTCTGAGACCACTTTCCGTACGGACCTTGTGGTCAGACATAATGACATGATGGAGGGCTTCATAATAGGCCCCCACTTCATGTTCCTAATTGCAGAGAACAAAATGACGTTCAGCGGTGAACCACGGACCCAAAGTGTTACTGGAGTCAATAAGTGGCCATTTTAATCTGCCGGGGCCAGAGAGGAGGAGCGCAGAGGTCTGTGTAATTACATTACTTTACTTCTATCTAACACATTGTGTGACTTGGCCTTCCAGGGCACGGAGAGTTGTCTTGATGTGTGCAGAGTGAAAATATGGAAATAAAGAAGTGCATGTTCTGGTAACCAAGAGGAGACCCTCTGAAGACCCCCAGCTTCTAATAAGCTCTCCTCCTCATCTTCCTCCTCACAGATCAAATTACTCACTTTAACTTTACATGTGAGATAAGCAAACGGTTCATTTTCTTTTATTTTACAGTCTAACTGTAGAAGTGAAAACTGATATCAGATATATTAGGGAGATTAGATTGTGTAAAAATGAGCACAAACAGAATGACTTTTGTCTTTTTCTTTTTTTAAATTAATAATTGGGAAATTAGCAAATGCATCATGGGAATTCATCTCTCAGCCTTACTTGATACTGGTGCAATTAGTCTTTAAAAATGTTTCTTTCTTTTGTATACTCGTTATATCAAGACATAAATAACAGTTCTCTAAGTTCTAAAGGTTTTTCTTGAGAGCAAATATTTGATGATAACTCAAAAAAGATAATTGAAAACAAGCCCACAATATGAAGACAAAGCAGTTTTTACTGACTATGCAGAGGTTGAAATTTTGCTTTTGCAGCGTAATGCAAAATGATCGGGAAGCATACTACACCCAGTGGTACATATCTGTTTCTGCATATACAGAAGAAAAATACAGATCCATGTACATAGAGTATGTAAATCAAAATATACGAAACATGGCTTGTACAATTAAAACTGTAAGAGGATGAAACCTCCATGATTCTGGGGAAAGAAGCTCATGATGCATTTCACTTTCATAACATCACAGATTAAAACTTTACCCAAAGCATCATGATGTATTTATTATTTAATAGTTTGAGGTTTTCATTTCAATAGTGTCCAGAGACACAGTCCTCAAAGATTTTCCCTACAAGAATCCACAATTTGATTTAAACTACTGCTGAATATAGCTCCTGAATACACGCTTGGATTAACAATATAATTAACCCAATTTACACATTTCAGCGAAATAACATTCTGAATACAAAAACTGCAAGTTTTGTTCTTTACTGTTTAGATTTTTTCGGTGAAAAGTCTGATGTGCAGAGGATTTGCCACGGGAGGCAGTTATGTACATTTAATAACAAAAGCAAGGAAAGGTCATGTGTGATTGAAATGGGAAGGAAACAATCCGTCACAACACTGAACATCCTGGCTGGCTGCCTGGGACCATCAGCGGGCTGTCACCTCAAACCAAACAGCCAAACTAATCTAATGGCCACTGAAGCGTCGGGCAGATATGTGTCACACACGGCTTTCTTGACAGGGTTTTAAATTAGACTGTGTGACCAAATATGAAAGATGTCTGGATCGGTTTTTGTTGTTGTTGTTGTTATTAAAAGGTCCTCATGCCAAATACAGGAGGGGTTTACAGTAGTTTCACTTGAAGTCAGTGCCGCTATGACTTTTTTCTAACAAGGCCGTCATTTCCTGTGTGAAACTTATCCAGTCCTGGAACAAAACGAAAAAAAAACAGACTTTTTTCAGAGAGCAGGAACAATAAATAGTGTGTTAAACAAGATATAATTTAATATTCAACGTGTCGTCGATGGGATTTAAAGCTCCACAGAAAGAAAAAACAAGCTCTTTGTTTTCCTTTCTGATAACTTTGGTTGTGTCCCTCGCCTTCATATTTCATTGATAAGCATGCAGCCACTGTCGGTGGCGGTGGAAGCTGCGGAAAGCAAACCGTCTGTTTGACTCTTGTCTCCAGCTTGGCTCTCATTTTTTAGTCATTAACTCAAGTAAACATCCCATCTGTTCTCCTTTCACGCTTGCTTTTTGCCAGCACTCCTTGTTGCTCCAGTCTGGGTATCGACAAAGTGTGCAGGGATTTCCTCTTGTTTTCAGACGGGATAAGAGAGTCTGAACAGACCAGCTCAAGGTCAAATCACCGACAGACTCAGTGGAGGTTCAACTTCCCACTGACATGAACAACAGCTCTTTTATAAACAAAACAATACCAGACATAATGAAACCCTGCATGTGAGCTCCACCCACCTCTTCCCTAGTTCAGGTAGGGTACCCAGTCTCCTCATTAGGATGTTTCCAGCTGGAGTTAGTTCACATTTTCTCACTCAAGTCGTAATATCGAAAGTTTTTTTTCTGGATGGCTCCTTGTGGGATGTAAAATGTTTTCAGTGAAGAGCCACAATCTCTGCAGTCCGCTCCACTCTACTGTTTACTCGCCTCCAGATATTACTCTCCAGTTGCAGATACCTCCCCGCTAGCCGCGAGTGCCATCAGAATTTAATTAAAAGCCATCACAGAAAGATTGTGTCCTCGCCCAACAAACGAGCTTTTGAAGTTTGGATTGGTTAAATTGTGTTTACTTCTTTCAGGAGAGCCACGGCAGTTTCTTTCTGCTGTTTAAAAAGTGTCTCAGAAAGGGGCTGGAAAAGAAAACACAGGCTTCTGATGAACATAATTGGAATACGGCCATTTTTAGACATTCAGTTAGGGTTTGGTGTTCTGCTTTGAAGCATGATTAGTCCAACAGCAGCTGATCAGTCCTGTTCAGTCCCTCGTCTCTCCTTGACCACGAGTCCAAGACTCCATGAGCGAGACAGTGAACTTCAGCTGAACCAAATACATTTAAAATCGAAGCTGAGGCAGGAGGGTAAATCCACTTTAACTCCCACTCCCATTGAATTCTCCATTTCTCAGTATACTGTAAACTTTGGACATTTAGTTGCAGTTTGTCCACTTTGTCCAGCCTGAATGTGCCTTCCATGAGTGACCGTCACACATTGACACAAGATCCTGCATGAAGAGTCCTGAATCGTATGCTCACACAAACAGATTTCACTTTCCGTGTGTTCTGCAGATGATTCACCAGGAATACATCTATGAGCTGCATCATCCAAAAAACCCTGCCTGCTTCAGACCATGTTTACATGAAAATGATCGGAGATGGTATCGCTTGTGTCTTCATTTGCTTTTGTTCCCCATGAAGTGCCTGAATGGAGCACTGCAGCCTCCGCCAGCACAACTGTGAGTGGACGTGTTGGTGGAAGATTTATTGAACAAATTTAATAGAATTAATGAATCTGAAAAAAGAAGAGAAAACCTTTTATCGGGATCATTTGTAAACTTACACTAGTTTTAAAGTATGATTTGTGCATGAGCGTGAATCATCAATCTTTCACTTTAATAAAATTGTCGGCCTGCACCCAGTTCTTGCCGCCCCTCCAGAGTCGTGGGTCCGCCCCGTGGTTTCTTCCTGAATTGGAAGTTTTTGAGTTTTTGAGGGAGTTTTTAATGGCCATTGTTGCATTTTGCTTCTGCTTTGGAGGGTTCAGTTGGTTCTGTGTCTTCTCTTTGTGTAAAGGAACTCTGAAATGTCTGCTGATGTGATGAAGCGCTTTACAAATAAAAGTTGATTGATTGATTGATTGTCCTCACCTTTGAAGCTGAGGGGTGCTTGTCTTAAACGTAACTTTAAATCAGCCAGCCACTCAAGATCAAACAGGGAAACATACTAATGCATTTCAGATTTATAAATAAACAATAATATGGATGGACTCTGAGAAGCAGCAACAGGTGAGTGCAGTAAAGAAGCTGATTCCAGGTCTGTGTGGACGCCTCTGCCTGAAGGGAGTGTGTATAAACTGAATTATTAATAAAGCTGTGTTTTATATGATGGCGCTGAAGATTGGATCTCTTGCAGGCAGCCTGGAACACTTTTATTAAATTATGATGGTCATGTGTGAGTGGTGTGAATTATTGAGTTGTTGAAGCGTGTTATAAGTACTTCAGAAGTTATTTTTCATGTTTGTGGTGAGCCGGCTGAGAAGATGGCCACAATAACCGCAGTGTCCATACTGAAGATTGACGCCCTGTTTACAAGACGTTTTTACATGAAAACACAAAACTTCCCTTTTGGTTGTCCATTCACATGACGACGGTGCTCAGAGCCACTGACAATGCAACTTTTTGAAAATGCTGGGCCTCCATCTCCGTGCAGACGTAGGAAGACGAAGCTTTTCTTAAATGCTGCTGCTGTGCATGTGAACCACGGCCAAAGTAAATACTTCTTTTGATTATGTGCAAGTAGATGGGGAATATCAACAATGTTTGCTCCAGAGAGTCTTGAGTCTCAGCCCAAATTCTCCTGGGACTTCTTAGTTTTATATTTGAGAGTCGCCGTAATAACAATCCCACTCCGTTGTTGGTCCATACGAATGTCCGTGTGCTCCACATTGCTGATGTTCATAACGTATTGCTCGCTTTGCACGTGTGTGTAGTTTCATTGCAAAACGCAAAGCGCCAATAACGCGTGGGCTGGATTGATAACTGCCCTGTTTTTATTGTTTCCATGTGAAGAAACTCAGTTTGAAAATGTTGCTGTCTTCACTTGTTGCTCTCACTTGAGACGTCTTGTGGACAGGGCCCCAGTCCACGTTCTCAAACAAGGTAAAAACAGACGCAGTCATAAACCTGGCAGTTTTATCAGAGGAAGTAAATCACATTGCAAACTGTACATTAATTAATTAGCATAAACTCTTCCTTGAATTCAGCACAATCTAAACTCACCCACGATATTCCATATTCATGCAGTCTGATAATGCGTGTTTCTTTATGCATCCCTCAATGCATCCTGTTAGCAGAGCTGCTTCCAGGTGTGTGTGGGTGGAGAACTTCAGTAGATTAAGCAATGTTAATGAGTGCCAAACAAGGTGTTCACACCCCACAGGGAGGAAATTAGGGTTCAGAGTTTTGTTCAAGAACACGTTGATACTTAGTCGAGATGGCGGCTCGAAATGCAAACTCTGGGAGTGGATTGTTTTACCAACTGAGCCACAAGCGCCGACATAATAGAATATATTACCATTAATGAGTGATCCACATGCAATCCATTGTTTCTGGGTGATGCTTGAAACTCAATAATACTGTATATATAGACCTGTTACAGTCATGTAAACCTACCATATAGTTTTGAAAACAGCCACCTCTAGCTTCATCACACTTCAGCCCCTGAGCTCATCATAACCACCAACACGGCCAGCGAGGGGATTCGCCCACACCTGCTGCTTAAAAAGACAAGTTGCATCCATGAACAAAGTAAAGTGTGCTCGAGGAAAGCTGTCCCAAGAGGCATCACATGGCAGAAGACATGCCACCTCACACTGACGAGACCCGTTTGCTGCTCCTCTCAGTGTTTTTATATGATATGCAATCTTTAGAAAAGAAGAGCCCACTGGCAGTAAAATTGAGATGCTGTGCTCATAAAGCTTGATAACGGCTGCAGCCGCTGATTTGAGGCATGAATATATACTTAGCGGGTCTCATCACTGTAATTTCCTTATGAAAAAAATGTCTTTTCTGTCCTGGCACATGTCCAAAATATGTCCAATTAAAATGTAAAGAAGGAACTGTTTAGAGAACAGTTAAGTTAAAATAATGAGCTGACTGTTCTTATATTTTTTTTTAAATTAGTACAAACAGGAAGCTCTAAGATTGTTTCTCCTTTATTTCACACATTTGACATTTCCTGTGAAGAAAAGTGCAGTAATGCTCGAATGATCTCAATGTACAGGAATTACTGTGATTATAACACTTTCTTAGCTGTAATCAAACTGGCAAGTTGATTACATTCAAACTATACATTGTACATGTGCTGTAAATATCAAGAGAAGAATGTGAATAAAGAAAAAAAAATTACTTTCAAGCTGGGTTATGTCACATTTGCTCATCTACAAAGATGTCAATCAAGCATTTTGTTTATTTCAGTCATTCTGTTACTGACCTCATTCCAGCATAAGAGGAGGAAGTCTGCGATCAAGGAAAGTTCACATCCTCTTCTGTTAATGCATTACAGTTAAGAAGGA
>OMNM01039265.1:0-20765 GCA_900302745.1 Parablennius parvicornis | reverse complement strand
ATTGTCTCAGAACCAATCAGTCGTGCTACTTTCAGTCATTTGTCAGACAAGCACTAAGTGGCAGAGTCTATTATGTCACTCGTCCAAAGTGACAGAGTCTCCTCTGGTTTTGTTTAATCCTGAACAGAGATGCATTATTAACATGTAAATGCAAAACATTATCACCTAATCCTAACACCACTTCATCCCTCCGTGCTACTTTGTATATTGATTTTACTAGGAGCTGAAGACTCACCTTAGCTACCCCATGCTGTTTGAGGGTAATATTTTTTTTTTTTATTGCATGGTTTGACATTTGACTTTAAGGATATTAAAAATAATCACACTGCTGAAAAAATAAAGAAATGAGCTACAGAGCTGATATTTGCCCATGTTACCCTATCTTCCAATCTGACACATCTGCTGCACCAAGTGACGGGTTAATGAGGGGCACACATGTCCTGTCCTATTTCCTGCAATCAGCTCACTCAGACATTTTGACAGGAGGCAATTATGGACAAAAAAAATACTGAGCAGGCTGCAAAATTGCTTAGACAGACAGACACACACACTCACACACACACAGATATATCTATCCAGAGGGTCAAACTTGCATAAGGGATAAGGCTTGGTGCACCTGATTGGCATACACTTTGGAATTAGGCTTGACATGTGGAGACTCGGGAGCATTTAAACCTCAACCTCAATCACTTATACACACCCAGGGTGGCAACGATAGCTTGCAAATGACTTTGGGCCACGAACAGATCGACAATTCATATTTTTTTTTTGAAAAAGAATGATTAAAAGAAAATGGCTCTCTTCCATGTACCGGATCTTGTATTTGGTGTAGAAATTGCATCACCTGATGCACGGGAGAGGAAAGTAAAAGAGAACATCAAGCAAATGTGTTATGCAACATTGGCAACTAGTGGCCAATTTCCAATAGTTAATTGTTAAACACATTTGAGCAATCAAATCAAATGAAATTACTCAAAATTGCTGTATTACTGAGTTTATTTTCAACGTAAAGCAATATATAGAAACCATGTATTTAAATCAAAATGAGAGACAACTCATACTCTTCATTACATTAACTGTCACAACTTTCATACATCGTTGTGATAAATGTATTCTTTCACAACTTGACCCCCGGGTATGAAGATCACATTTTCGCAGCCCATTCAAAGATCAAAGTTGCCCCTCCCTGGAGTAACGCGAACTATCGCTGTGCTCAGATTTCTTGAGAGACTCCTGACTTGGGTTGATGTTGAGGTCATTAAAAAGTCTGCCTGTGCATCTCCATCTTTCTGAGTGATTGAATGATAAGGCAGTCACAAATGATGCAGTCAAGTCATATATCAAGCAAATACCGTGTATACTCCACCTTCACACCTCTGCATCTCACAAGGTGATATTGACTGGAACTTGATGTGGAAGGGCGGAAGGGGGGGGGGGGTTCCATACACAGCATGCTAAAATCATACTTCAATCAATCTCCCACATGTCACTTGTGTATTTCGTCGGGCAGAAGACCACAGTTTGTCTGTCAAGACTGTGCATGTTACATGCACACCAACATTCCTCTAGTATCTTTCTAAATAATCTTACACTAATAATTACAGCTCTCCCTCCGGAAAATTTGGCAATCAAGCCATAAGACACCTTTTTAATAAACGGCTTAAGAAACACATTAAAAAGCTCCAGACTAATTCACAGATGCCTGGTTTCTGACAAGAAGCTGCTTTAAACCTGCAAACCGTCTCTTAATCTGCCCTTCCACCTTGGGCAATCTGTCATGATTGACAGTGTGTGTTCAGCGGTAACAACACAAACATTCAATCTAACTCTCGAGGCCCCACAAGGCATTTAATTTCCCTCCAATAAGACAACGAGGGAGTAAACCCTGTGATTACAGGTACAGCGCTGGTTAAAGTTCAGTTTGGCAGTACACAGCTCTCGGGTGATTCAGGCGCATTAACATCCCGGACACTCAAGATGATTTGCATGCATTGTCAGCCCTTTTAAAACATCGCACTAAGCACTTGAACAGCTTGCCGCTACTGGGGCCAAGGGGCCTCACACCTCCCCGCTGTCAGAGATTTGCACACTCACACCCTTGGATATGATGTTGGTGGTGGTAGTGAGGTTATATCTTATCGGAGTAGAAAGACTATAGAAGTAATTTGTTTCGTTTTATGTCATTAAAGCTATTTATAGGGTAATAACTTGGCTACAGTGTAACATCTCAGATTAAAGCCTGCTAAAGGTACACACATTACCTATATTTACTATGCAATAAATATATTTGGAAATGGTGGGATAAGAAGTTTATTTTTCTTATGTTAAGCAATGCTGATTATTTAATGCAAAAATAGGACAGATCTCAGCACATAATGCCTGACAAAATATGTCAGACATTACAGTAAGTCCAGTAACGTTGGGCATGACACTGAAGTTCGAAGACAAAATCAAGAAATGGGTACAGCACTGAGGACAAAGAGGGCAGAGGTATTATTCCACAGACATAACAGAAACACTGATTGAGTTTCAGTTTTAAAAAAAAAAATGAATCCATCCTGATCAGCAGCTAAAAGAAAAATGTGCAGGGCAAGCATCACCATGTGGGACATTAACATTTGACACGACATTCTTACGTTCAAAGTGATCACATGCAGACAAAATTGAGAGATTTAAATTTTTTTTTTTTTTAATTTTATTGATAGAAATTTCAGAGGGGAAATTGTACATTTTAACATTTTACTAGTCAATTGCAATGGTCTGTGGTAATTGTTTTTTTCAAAGATAAAAACAACAAACAAACATTAATAGACAAAAAAATGTACCCTTCAAGAACCCTAAAATGTATTAACACTAAAAAAAAAACAAAAAACAAAAACATCCATTCCTATAACTTAAACAAACATTACACACACACTCATACATATGGGGGACGGGGTGTTCTGCTCATTTTATTAATTTATTTTCAAATGTAACTAATTATTATATTTTGACTTCAGTTGCATTTTAAGAATTAAACTAATGACTGAGTCCGCACTATCGATCAGTCATCTTCTAAACTTCTTTATCTAACTTAGACTCTGATTCCGACCTCCTATCCGTGAAGGCAGGGGTCATCACCTTTCACAGAGTGACCAAACATACAATATTTATTGGGGAACAATGTAATCATAAAAAAGTAGGAAAATGTGTTGGAATGTGGTTCAAAGCTCCACGAGGCGAATAAAACGTAGTTATCAAGTTAACTGTAATACTGCATGGAGTGACAGGTGAATTTTTAAGTGAAACCGAAAGAAACATTATTTTCTACTTCATCATTGCTGCCTTGTGGCTTTTCACCTTGTCTTGATGCTGGCACAGCCATGAATCTTCTAAATGTACAGCAAGGAGCAATTCAGCAAAATAATCAGGTTCTGGACTATTATGAATTATTGAATGGGTAGAATGTGTGCTGGTATTTAATCAGCACTTTTTCCCTTTGATTTCCAATTTTTCAATGTTAGTTGACCTCTTGCTCATGTGAGCATATTTCTCATTTTGATAATAGTTGGTTGTTGCCGCACACAAGAGCTCTCTCTGCTCTGCCAACCAGAACAGAATCCAATAAAAACAACTTCGCCCCACTCATCCCCAACAGTCTTATGTGTTACTGTCAAAGGGGTTATGGTTTCACTACCAATCGTCTGCCTATAAATATGTCAGAGGAAGCCAGAAGAAACTGATTTCAGTGAGCTTCAATGGAGAGTGGGGTCTGTAGTTCAATGATGAAATACTTGTTCTGCATTTTAATACAAAGAAGTTAATCATTACATTCAGTTTTAATAGTGCTCACTGATCCAAGTATGTGCTAAAATATAATGCAATAAGACATTGCTTGCTGCACTGTGCAGGATGTCTTGTTTCTCTAAAGAAGAGTGAAATCTGCTGTGTTGAACTGCAGGCCACATTAAAACGCCATATACACCTGACACATTTCAGAAAATGTTCCGTCTTTAAAATTGCACCTTTCTAGTTGCATCTTCTTTCATGAAGTGAAGGACCAGGCAATTTTAGCTATACGTCTATGGAGTTCAATCAAAGATACCCAACTAACATTCGCATGAGCTGGTTCTTTAAAACACCCAACGTCAAACGCTATGGACATAATGGTATGATCTATAACTGAAATGTCACAACATCTCCTTGATCTACTTTACATTTTTTTTTTTTTTAAATCTGTGTGGAATTCGTCTGACACTTACATCAGCACCTACAAGTAATCTTTAATTGGAATATTCACAGCAGGTTTTTCAGTATTATGACAAACCATCTCCCTTTATATCCTTTATGCTTCACACCAAGCATTTAGTCCAACCAGCAATAGGAAAAACAATTTGATCACAACTGACCATTCAAAGAATAAGGCAAAAAATATATCTATATAAACCTTATCCAACTTCATATTCTGAGCAGGGCATACATACATGTTTGTGAACCAACACCCATGTATTCATTCCGGTACTGTTTGGCGAGTCCTTTTTGCTTCAGTGGGCATGTCAGCCAAATAGTCAAATTAAGCAAACCCTTTCTAATCCATCAAGACATCTGCTAGATCAGACTTCTTGTCACACTGAATGAAATCCGCTTCCTCAGATAAAATGAACATGTCAGGATTGGATAAAGGGACAACTTCACCTCAGAGATGTAGGGTCACTGAGCAATGTTCAATATCTAACTGACGGAGACTGAGGAATGGCACAAAGCTTCAGTTTCTGCCATCGATAATAGCTTTATCACACATTACTTTATAAACTGTGTGAATCTGTAACCATATTTTTATGTATGAGAAAAGGCCTGTCTGGCAATGGTTTCTATACTGACATTCAGAGCTAATGTTTTTTTTCTTTTCTTTTCTTTTTTGTGACAGTGAATGAATGGAGGGATGTACATTTCTGCTTGTTGACATGTAAAATGTCACTTTTCACTATGTGACTTAAGTCTGAAAATCTTAAACAGATGTAATTTAGGTCAATTCTTTCATTATCCTGCCACAGCATTTTTCTTGACGGCACATAAATCAAAGTCGGTTTCCTTCACTGCAGGATCGTAGACTTAAGCATCTCTTTATTTACTTTGGTCACTTCTATATCATCTGCTATGAGACTGATTTGATAGGTCGGTGTTATAAAGATTTATCTTCCAAGCTTACCTCCCCATTGCATCACTTTCAGTCAGTCCTGCACAAACCTCCTTTGAGTAAAAAAGCTTATCTTTCAGAGCATGAGTCACAGCATTGTGGTTACCACAGGTCAGGTTTTTGAAGATTCGGTGGTGTTTGCTTTCATATAATAATGTGTACTTTTTCTTCCCACGTTATTACTTTCAGCTCTGCATGGTTCTTTGCCTGTGTTCCCGGGTCTTTTTTTTTTTTTCTTCCTATCAGTGATTTGTTTACATAAAGCTGCAGAAGCCTCTTACCTACATTTATCATTAAATCTACTTTGGTCTGATGTTTGACGTCATTATTAGTTTAATGCACACATGTCCAGGAGAAGTGTAAAACCTAGTTCGGAGCAAATCTAGGGAGGCTGGAATAACTGCCCCCTTTTGTCATGAGATCAAATGATGGAGAGAATTTTAAAAATGTGAAAAACATTCACAATCCAAATGAAAATTTCCATGAAAGTTATTTCTGCCTGTTTTGAAATTAATACATTCAACTCATTGAGATGAAATTCAAATGCCTCAAACACAAGAGTTTGGTTTTTTTTATGACTTACAATGTTCCGAGTAACACACACTGATAAAAATCAGAAAAGGTCACAAACTACATTTATTTTGAGAAGTTCTTATTTAAATCTTTTTTTTTTTTTTTTGTTTAAATATAGGATCACCAAAGACATAATTTATGGCACTTTCAATGAAATTAATTGAAAATTGTTCTGCAACCCTTGACTAATGAGACAAGCTAAAGTCACAGCTTGCATGAATTGTTAAGGTGGATATGAATATTTAGTTTTAATTGCTTTCATATAAAAAAAAAAAAAAGGACTTGGTAAAGTTTTAATGGACATAACCCTTATGCCCTGCTCTGCGATTCATGCCACAAATGTTTGTTCTTTTAAGTTGTGGCACCATTTTAAAGGGGAACACAACTTTTCCCACATTTTGTTTGATCAAGAACCATATATGCAAGTGGGGGTTTATTGGTTAGATTGGCAGCATAAGATCAGAGACAATTCCATTCTTTTTTTAAATTGATTGGTGAATTGAAAATTCAGCCGATGTCACAAACTTGAGCTGGTAGGTTCTTGTATTCACTGCAATGCAGATCACTTTAATAAAAAAAAAACAAAAAAAAAAACAAAGAAACACAGGAATAGTAATGCTAAGGACACTGTGGATGCTTCATGGACACCGGTTTTAATTGGTGTGTATAATAATCAAATATGTGTAATAATCTCTGGTCTGTGCAACATGAGAAAATCCGAGAAATGGCACTTGTCTTTTTATATACCTGAGAACAACGTTGCTTTTCAATACACCAAGAAAACTTATTTGTTAGAAGAGTATGGGAATCCTCACATCCTCAACGACACTTGATTATAGATTTGGACAGGGGACCAAAGATTCTAATACCTACATCCGAAGTTACAATAAAGAAAAAAATGACCAATCATCACAGATATGCTTGTGTGTGTTGAGGATATTTGTTTACCCTAAAAAGCATGATTCAGAACACCAAATTCCAGCTGCACTTTGATGATTTAGGTATTAAGCGAATCTGCTTCCACTTGGAACAACAACCAAACGTGAAGGAAGAGCAGTGGCGGGGACGGAGGAAGTGGGACAATCAAACTCCAGCCGGGCACAAATAAACAAACCCAGTTAAAACTGACCTGTATGTCGGAGATTATCGAAAGAGTCTGCCGTATGTTGGAGACTTGCTCAGAGTCTGAAGTACTTTGTGGCTAGCTGTTTTCAGGGTCTGGTAACTCCCAGAGCAAGGCGCTGAGGTCAGTCTGCCTTTCATAACAGGCTCTTCTCATCCTCTTTAAAAGCAGTACTCTCCCACCGTGACGTACTGACAGTTTGGTAATGGAAAGGAGAGTTCAGAGCAGCTCCTCTTGGGAGAAATCTAATATTCGGCATGCAGGATGGCGAGTTTGAAGACATTGTTGTGTAAAATAAGATGCTAGGAGCAGATAGCTTGAGTTACAATTATGCACATCCAAAAATCTATAGATATTCTCACGATCAAATGGTTTAGAGAGCATCATATTTTACATTTTACTTGGAAATTAAGTCATACAATTGTCAGCATATTTAACATGCGAGTTGAAGGTAGGTAGACGTGAACAAGTACAATAAAACTGCAGCTACCTACCCGATCTTGACACTGAACATGCACAGGATTGCCAATCACGCTGCATAATAAGCTTCTCTGTATTACTCAGGCAGACAGCAAGAAGAAACAAGACGCCACTCCTGGTTTTCGCAATGAACCACTAGGTTCCAGCTTAATACTTTATATTGGATTTTTGTGGTCTTTGATTGTTTCCATAGTGTTAAATTGCATCATTCTAATGAACACACATCTTTTTTTTTATAGGTATATAAGTATAGGTTGTAATGTGGTTAATACAAAATTCAATTATAAATTGTTAACGCAGTTCAACTGGTTCCAAATTTAAGGAAGGGATGATAATAAGCCTATGTTAGAAGATAGTTTTTGTGGTTGTCACAAAAGAAAAAGTTAGTTACCCCTCAGAGAAGTTACAGAGAACATAACATATTAGCGACAATGGCCTGGGGATTAATTTACCGCTTTCCTCAGCAACCACTTAAATTATTTTTAACACAGTGAAGAGTGAAAGTGTTGCCTGCACCTCCTTTAACATTATGATTTCACAGTGTTATAATGCCTTTTGTGCATGCAACCACTTTTTCTTTCTTGGATTTTAAAGGAGATGAGCGTCGTGTCAAACAGAAATAGACGCGGTAGCTCGGAAAATGCCAGATCTGTAATCAGCTTAAGGGAACAGACTAATCAATTCAGTTGTGCTGGTTGCTTGGTAACTGAGGTCACGCTTGGACATTTTCATAGGTTATATATCTGTTCACAATGATGTCCCTGAGCAGTACACTAGCTCAGCTACCTCGCCAGTTAAATCTGTCTATCCTTGTACACACATCAACACAAAGCATTTCAGTATTACTATCTCCCAGCAGAGAATCGGGAGCTGCAATGTGGAACAGGTACGTGAGCCGCATGGCAGGCTCGTATTTTACCTTCAGGCACTGGCTGTCAACATCTCGACCACAGAATTACAAATGACAGAGCAAGTCCAAGAATCACGACCACCACTTTCTGCACATCCAAAGATGGCAGGCAGGACATTACTGAATACTGTGCACGAGAAGCCATGAGGTGAGGTGTGATGTTTGATGTTTATCTTTCCATTTGAACAACCAACTAAAAGAAGTTTCTTGCTATGTATCCATCTCAAATGGCAGATTGTAAAGTAAGTTACAACTATATATTTTTTTTTAAACCTCCATACAAACTGATGCAACTCCTTCTGTTGTGGGGAACAGGGTTTTGCTGTGTAGTGACAGTACAAACAGCTCCTAGGAGCTAGAATACATCTCAAACACTCATTGCTTGACAAGAGCCTCAACACTGATAAATTCTAACAATGGGAAAAAAAAACCTCATACACAAGAGGCAAAACAGGTAAAAAGGTAGTATAAAAAGGGACTGGCTAGGAAAAAGGGCCAAATACACAGTTCTTGAGGAAAGGTAGTTAAAATGTAGGTTGGTTTGGTGGTTACATGGAAAAAAGCCATAACCAAATCATAATCAGAAACAGTCAAAATCTCTCACAATTATAACTGAAGGACTGGACCACAAGAAGTTGGGCAGGAGGTGGGCCCTTCATAGCATATCCCACACTTTGTAATAATCGAGTTTTAATTTGAGAAGTGGAAACCTGATTGTATCACACAATTGGAAGAAATCCGACCCACTTTTCTGCGTTTGTTCACAGCAAATATGATTTATCCACATTTTTCTAGGGACCACACAAACACAAATTGAACTTCCTTGCCAATTCTTTTGTAAATTTCAAAGTCAAAAAAGTAGACTGTTCCAGTGCTTTGCTTTGCATCCTTTGATGCCGACTGTGAAGTAGTTCTGATGAGGATGTCTGAATCGGTATGATTTCCAGTTATACATGACATACTGGAAGGTGTGCTTTTGCTTGCTTACTCAGATTTGTTCAACTCGGCATGTACTGCTAGTATTATATGTAGTTCTAACAATTACTCTCCCAAACCTCAACACTCCTGTGCCTCTCTGGAAGTCACCTGACCTTATCTTCCTCCTCACTAACCAGCCTTTCTGTTACTAATCAGCCCCCACACTGGTCATTACTTTGCAGTGGGCTGTTTTTGTGGATTTTCTTTTTTTTTTTTTTTCTTGTACATCTGATTAGCAACTCCGTGCATCTTCTTTCCCCGTCCCCACAAACAAATCTCTCTATTTTTCCACATTTGCCATCCAGTCTAGGGGCATCAAAGTCATTTTAGTTCAGAAGTTACATACAATCTAAACAAATCCCAACTGGATCCAACCAGAAAAAAGGTATAATAACTATAAATGAATTTAATTCAGATATTTGTCAATGCTAACATCTTGCATCCAGTCAATTCTTCACCAAAAACAATAATGAAAAACCTGAATTACACAGGGAATAATTAGGAATAGTACTTTTGAAAAATGCAGGTAATGCCTTCTTTGTAATTTTTTACACTTCGCAAGGTCATCCCACAGACACGATTGTAGCTCCTGGCAGCCTCTATGCTTGACACCCCTGATCTCACCGATTGTGTGATTCTTTTGAGTGCACAAATCTGAACTCTGATAGCGGGTACACTGAGTTAAATCCTGAGTCGCATTGTCTCATGTCTATGTACTGTGTGATGCCAGATTTCATTTTCACACGGCTCTACACAGAAGGCAGAACCCTGTATTTCAGTCATCCGTCTCGTACGCATCTGACGGTGCAGAAATGCTCCTACTTTAATCAATCCAGCTGTCTTCACAGGCGGTCTAACAGCTCATGGTTTACTTGCACTATGCATACAAATGATGGGTATGTTTTTTCCCCTTCTTTTTCTTTCTATTTTCCTGCATTTGCAAATGTGTACCAAAATGTCATCAATTTAAGAAAGCCGATGACGTACAACTGAGAACTATACATATTGGTTTGATCTCAAAGCAAGTGAATCTGGTCAGTTCAAATATGTTGAATAGAATAGAATGTGGGTTCATGTCGGTCCTTTGACAAGGCTTGCTAGTGTCATGAAGGGTTTCATAATTTGTTTTTTTGCCTTTTGCCCTCTGTCGCTGTTCTATCCTTTTTTCTCCTTCTTTCCTGTAACCACAACCTGAAGAGCAGAAAACCACCTCCCATGAGCCTGGTTCTGCAAAGGTTTCTTCCTGGTAGAAGGGAGTTTTTCATTTCCACCATTGCCTCTGCCCGCTTATATGGAATTGTTGGGGTTTTACCTGTAAAAATGTATTGAAATGATGAGTATTCTGTTAATGCTATATAAATAGAACAACATTGTATATGCTAATGGACCTTTAGTAATTCATAGAGGCCAGGATTTGGCTCACTGATATTCTATGAAGTGGTGATTGTTGGAGTCACATGGGGGTTCGTGAGAGGTCACTTGAGACTGACCTTGACAACTTGAAACTGGATTAGAAATTCCGTTTAGCTGGGAATAAAGACTGCCATCATATATGGAGGAGAACTGGTGGCATAAAACTCCTCTTCTGTTCAGAGAGGATTTTTCCACTTACACAGAGATGGCTTTCTTTGACAATTTTCTCAAATCACTGGTCTTCTTTGTCCAAAATGAACACGTTGTTACCTTCAAAAGTGTGCAACTGTTCTCTAATTCGGTTGCTTTGAGATTCCTCCGGCCATGAACAAATGACAATTTGCATACTTCATAGGTAGATATGGACAATTCCCAGGAGCCTCAGCTGATGTTAGGCTCATCAAATACTGGTTTCTGCGGGTTACATTGTGACACGTGAAGCTGTAAACTGTGGGTTACTTAGATATTGTGTCTTTACTATCTTTTTCCCTTAATGTAGGTTAATTTGAGTTGGTGAAGTCAAATAAAGGTGCATGACCATATGACATAAATTAGGTACTCAGTGTAATAAACTGAGTTAATATTTAGGATTGTACTGTGACTCCATCAATAATGAAACCATATTTCAAGTAAACTTATGTGAATTTAATGCAAATGTAACCCAAATGTCAACATATACTACTGTACGTTCATAGATGGTGAAAAAAAAGTCTATTTAAGGTATTTGAAGGCTTGTGATAAACTGTCTGTTTCCATACAAAACTACAGTTTTCTCTGTTTGAAAAGTATTGCTATTTATTCTTGTTATGCTGTAAAATGTTTCATGAAAAAAATCTATTCTTCTATTCTGAATTTGGCATTTATTTAATATGATATATTTTACAAAATCATATGAAAGAAGATATTTGTTTGTTTCTCTGATCAATATCTCATTTGTTGCAGCTGCCAACCATCAATATTTCCAAGGTAACTCATGAACCATACATACATTTTTCCTTAATATATTTTCTTCTTGAATGATAAACTATAACTTCACTTGATTATAATCTGGGTGGTAAAGTACTCCTGCTGTGTGCACACACACATACATAGAAAGTGAATTTCAGTGTCTCCAGAAATAAATATGAGAAGCAACACATTATTATATGAGTTATGTTGATTGCAAAACTGCAAAAACATCTTCACATGACAACATTGCTTCATGAAAATCCTTCAAACTGAAATAAGTGGGGGAAGGAGAAAGGCTGGCATATATTTAGCAGGTCCATAGCGAGGCTTTTTTCATTGTTAAACAACTGTACAAAATTAGAACATTTTCATCTAGGGCAAAAAACAAAACAAACAAAAAAAAAATTCAGTAATGTTCAGAAGGACAAGATTTTGGATAAATAGAAAAAAGGTCAGCTGTATCAAACTTAAAAAAAAAAAAAAAAAATGCTCCTTGCATGTCTTGCAACAGAGGAACAAAAAGTAAAATTGTGTAGCACTCTGTTTCATATGAAGTCTTAGCTTGTGAAAATGTAGCCTTGGCTTCAATTTAAATCTGCAGGATATGCACCCACACAGCTACATTTCAAAACATACAGTCCTTCAAATTTACTGACAAAGATTCTTTCTTCAAGAAAACACTGACGTTTCAAAAGCTTCAAGCTCACATCCTCCTCACAAATCCCTCATATCAAGTCCTTAGCACTATTTTTCAGACTCACATTAGTTATTCTGAAATGGTCACCAAGACCATAGCTTAACCAAAGCAGTATGGTGGATGTGCAATTATAGCTAGCGAGAAGGGAAATAAGAGGTGAAATGTTGAGTGGGAATTAAAAAAAGAAAATGGTGGACTGGCGTAGGCAGCGGAGATGTATCGTTTTGCGATAGAGGTGGAGGTGAGGAGGCCAGTTTAAACAACAGGGACATGGAGACAAATAGGAAAGAAAGCTCTAAATAATGCATTGTATTTATTAGTAGAATGTTACATGAGCTAACATAAAGACCACAGTTAACTTCAAGACGGTAGGTCTTTAGTAGAAAATTGCAGTATATACAAGATAAGTATGTTGACAAGCCTGGCAAACCGTTCAGCACAACGGATTGAAGGTCATGAGAGAGGATGAAAACCTTTAATGGATAATGCTATAGAGGTTGATAAGGAGAAAAAAAAAGTCGTCTTTTAGCTGCCACCATATCTGATAAGCTCCATTAACCAAGAACTTTAGATTGATTGGCTGAGGTCAGGGTTGAATCGTCCCCATAGGTCAGAGTGAGACAAGTTTCAATCATACAACTTGCCATGCAGCTCCTTGTGAAGGTAAGTGTTTTCTGACTTTAACATTGTAAAGTGGGATTAGAAATGTTTTCATTCTCAGATCTAAACACTTGGCTTGCTGATTGATTGATTGATTGATTTTTTTTTTTAATCCATCCAGCCCAGGGTCGCAGGGATTCATTCACTGATTTATGGATTTATCTATTTATTTGCTTATTTATTTCCAAGCATGTACCAAAAAACCAAAAGAAACAAACGACATAGTCATCCCAATGAGTAATCCAGAGATTATTCGATACACACTCTAGTTTTACAATATGTGTGTTATATTTCAAAAAGGGGGTAGGAAGAAGTATCACCTTTTTTTTTTTTTTAATTTGTGCAAGAAGCCTGTTTGCTTTCATTATGGCTTATGAAAAACACATTGAAATGGATTATTTACTCCCGTGTGTTGGAAAGCTGCAGGAAGGCAGAATATGCTTGTTGATACTGCACATGCTTTTTTCTTCAACTTTATATCTGTTATGGTTCACGTTTTGCTTCTTGTGTTATTTTGAGATTTGGACGCTGTCTCTTCCTCCTTGACTTCTCCTCCTCGTGTGTAATTGCCATTCCCTGCCCTGATGTGTTTCACCTGTGCCTGAGTGTGTGACTGTCATCACCTGGTCACTGGGGTACACAGTATATTGTGCATTTTCTGTATGTTCTGGTTGATGGTTCGCTTGTGTTTCTGCATTCAATCGTAGTGCCTACGCAACATCATCCCGTGATCTCCAGGATATATTTTTTTGGTTTGGATTTTGGAATAGATATGAACTCCTCCACCTACGACGGTGTCTGGCGCCTTGAGTCCTACTCTGAGCCAAACGCAACCGTTCCGTATTAGAATTACATTACTGGAGAAGAGTGCAAAGCTTTGCATGACTCCCTGACCCACAGACATCCTCCATGAAAGCTTGGCCAGTGTCCAATTAGGTAGCTGTTAGATCTCATGTTGGTTGTGAGGCACTGAACAGTGATGTAGTGGTTAATACTGTCACCTCACAGCGAGAAGGTTAAGGTTTAGCCCCTTTCTATCTAAAGTTTGCACATTCGTGCTGTGTGTAGATTTTCTCTGGGTACCCCAGTTTCCTCACACAGTCCAAAAACATCCATTTTAGTCTAATTGGTGACTTTAGATTGTCCGTAGGTGTAAATGTGCATCTGTCTCTCTTTTTGCCCTCTGGGGGGGCTTGCAACCTGTCCAGAGTGTACCCTGCATTTGTCCATAGTCAGCTGCAATTGGCTCCATTGCCCCTGGGTTTATGAAACGGCACAGGCAATGGAGGAATGTTGGTTAAGAGGTGATACCACATCTCCAGGAGAAATACTACCAACCTCTCTCTTTCTGTAATACCTCTTCTAATGTTAAACAAACCACTGCATTCAGAAATACACATTCTAACACATACATTCTAAAAAATAATAATACTTTAACAAAAACAACTTTATCCACAAAGTACACTAATGCACATACTCAGAAGCTGCTTATGTTTTGCATGGGATTTTACCACCAGATGGCATTGTGAAAACAGCTGAGAGATGTCACAGCCTCTGCTCCCTACAGGGAGTGAATGGTAGACGTCACATCTCAAAAACTAATTAGTGTCATAAACTCTTTGTTAGCGATATTATATATCAGGGGAAAATGTTGGTGTACTTGCAGAAAATGGGTACAGTTAAGATGAAGGCATGCAACTTGACAGAAAAAAAAGAAGAAAAAAAAAACCAAATGCAGCAGTGAGCAATAAATGTTTGCAAAGGAGTCCAACTGTGCAAAAGTTATATTTGCTGTGCAATTTTGAGAAGTTGTGTTGGTTGCAGTTCAGTTCAGAATCATCAATTATTGTGAGAACACCTACCAATTGAACTAATTACCTCCAATGTCTTCACTGTAATTCTATTTCATTGTACTTCAAAGCAACAAGGGATATACTCCAAGTACAGAGTAAGTCTAGGTCTCAATTTCTATGCTCAATCAGTTTTATTTAGAACCATGTAGCTACTAAAGGGAGAGCGAGGGAACATTATTATATCCAATTACTTGCTATGCAGCTTAACAAATGGAGGACGAGCTGTTTCTATAAATTCATTCTCATAACTTTCTCAACAATAAGCAAATCAACACATAATCACATGTGTGCTCTCCTACTTTAGTTCTTTTCCTTGTGATTATTTCCTCTAATTGTTTTTTTTTTTTTGAAGATGATCACAGTAGCACAATGAACATGTCACAGTGTGACTTAAAGCTCTTTGAAAACCAACAAAACAGGGAATAGAGAATATGGATGTATTTGCAGTTGAAGAAAAAAAAAAGGATGATGCAGTCTGAGAACAGATGACTATGTGCATTTTTGCTCCATAGTAAAAATTCATGCTCCGATCTATAGACAACAGCGTACGGCTGTGAAAACCACTTAACTGTGAGCTGAGTGATACAACTTTACTTGTGACTATCTCTGTCTATAATTCTCTCATGCATCTAATTGGAACACTACCTATACTTTGTTCCTGGGGTTCTCTCCATTGCTCTCTTTCTCCTTGCAGCTTTAACTCTTATTGTGACAAATGTCTTGTTGACTCTTCCAGAAGCTAATGGCATCATGTCCTCACAGGCATGGATGCACACAAATGGTGATTTAAAAAGCCCAAAACATTTATTCAGTTATGACACTCGTGCACCCTGGAGCATATTATACAAGTACTTTTAAAAACACGAAAAAATATGATTCAGCAATTTACAATTCTACAACTTTAATCTGTAATCGACTTGGTTGTGCACATGTGACTGTCATGTCGCCGCCTGAGTATTATTGCCAACTGGTGTCCCTGTTAGTTTCACAATTATAAACAACTTGAAGGGTGTTGATACCCTACATATACCACTATAAGTGTCACTACATTCAACTAAAGCTTAACCAAGTGCAAAAATCCTATGTCCTTATTAATTGTGAACATTGAGAGTAAATACACACGAGGAAAAACAATGTCATTTCTTCCCAGCCTTCTCCAAAAAAAGTCCGCCCTCATGTCACTTAACACGAGGCTTCAGGGCATTTAGTACATATGCCAGGCCTTTAGGGGCACTGTGACTCACCAAATACACCGAAAATGCAAAAGAAGAAACAAAACACAGAAATTTAGAAGTAGATTCCTGCTCATAGTCTTCTATATAACTCCAAGTTATATAGCTCTATGGCCCTGCTCCTCCTCCGGCCAGCGTCAGTAGCTTCTGCAGCTCCATTTGGAGTACGTAGTCCGCAATTGTTGTTGCTGTTATCACACGGTCTTAAGGACCCTTGAGGAGGGGGCAGGGGGCAGTTATGTCATGTTTTTTCCACAGAAGATCTTCTTTGCCGCCCACACCTCACACACAACCCACTCGCAAAGCCGAGGTTTAAGAATATCCCCACTCTGGAACCCGTGTTCAAAAAAACATGTTTTCAGGCTCCTAAAACCCCGCCTCGTACGGTGATAGGCCAAAAACAGCTTGTTTACGTGAACCGGCGTCATTGTGTGGACGGCCCCTAAAAGACAAAGAGAAAGACTATAGGGGGACCCACCATTAAATTATTATGTGAATCCTGCCAGAGACTTGATCCATATAGTTTTACAGCTAAACTCATGCAGTTTTCTAACTTCACAGATGTCTAACTGTGTGTGTATTCTTAGCTCAAGTGCCTTCGGTTCCCATTACTTTAGTCTGAAATTATACAGTAACTCAAATGATGAGGTCCCCTAAGATGGCCCTCCCGGTGATTTCCACCTATGTGAAGAGCAAGCTGTGCCATGCTACTTTTCAACTCCCTCGCTTTTTCTTTTTTTTTTTTTTTTCATAGAACCATTTTCAACGTCTTTATTCCTGGGAGAACCCAATGCTTCTTGAAATTCTGCACCACTGAGTCTTTTTAAGTATTCCACAATGCTGGTCAGTAATAGAGCTGTCTACAGGAAGCTTGATTCAAGAATCAAGGGGAGCTCCTCTCGATCACCATGACTTCTACTTCACCTTTTTACTTTAGGATCTGGTCACCTGCTGGGGTTTGTGGAATCTTTTGAGAGGGAATAGTATCATATGAAACGTAAAATCAGATACAAACTAAAAGGCTCAACTTTGTGACAAACCTGATTGGTTATGCAGCTTATTCACATGTTTCCCAATGTTTCTTTTATAAATAAACATGCTATTCAAATCCCAAAACTGGTTTTCATGTATCATCTTTTGAAAAAAATACACACATTTACAAATGAATGGGTGTCTTAATAACGCATTTTTGAAAGTTTTATGTGACTCACCCCTGCACAGAAAGTGGGTGTTTGGTTGCCTGGGGTTTCGATGCTTACTCTGAAGAAGATATGTGTAGGCTGCAGTATCAGGTAAACAAGCAGCAGTGAGTAGGCCTCTCTCTTCAGCTACAGTTGAACAGGTCAATGCAAAATCACTGCAGCTGCTTCATTTGTGGCCTTTGTTGAAACAGCTCACGTGGGGTTTTACATTGTCTTCAACAGAGTGGCTGATGAGATGCAGTTTACAATGTAGCGTGTTTTATCATATCAGCAATACTAATATGGTATTGTGTACGGAGCTTGTAATATCTATAAAGTTAAGGTTATTAAACTCTTTTTTTTTTTTTTTTTTTAAGATATCTGCACTCCTTTTCAAGCTCTTTTCTCACATCATAGGGTGTCCATACTAAAGCCTGTCATACAATTTTTTTCAATCCAGGCATATTATTGAAAATATTTAGTAAAGGTACTTGGCTTGGGTGCTTATTTGTTGAAATAAATTCTGGAGTGCTTTAAATGCTGTCAACACCACGGAGGTGTGCAGGTATTTCACAGTACTAACTATGTGGGCCACCAAGCCCACAGTTACCAAGGAGGGAATGCTGGGTGTATGTGCTGTTATATATCCATAAAAATGTGTGCTGGAGGGAAGGTGTTTGTGTTTTTCACTGAGGCACAGCACGGTCATATTGTGTTAATGGGACTGACTGTTACTGTGGGAGTCTGCAGTAGAATGTTAAAATTACCAGAGCTGCTGAAGGTCCCAAAAGAAGCCAAACCACCAGTTTTACAGGCAGTTTTCTCTGGAGATACTACAGTTGCTATCTCCAGGGACCATAAAATGAGCTCATAGAGGCTGAGGCTTCCAAGAGAGAAGAGTGTCTTCACCCCATATTAAACAAACCGCATTATTTTACACAGAAGGTGTGGATTCTAGACCTTGGCAAAGATTTTAACATCCCCCCCTGTAGGGAGACACCTGTTCACATTAACCTGATTTTTTTTTCTTTTGAATTATTAAATTACGAGCTGCCTTCGAGTCAGTGTAAGACCAAGATTGAGTACAGCTCATACTTTTCCGCTTTCCTTTCTGTCACTCTTAATCGTTATTGCAACAAATTTGACATCCCAAAGGATGCTGCCAGGTTCTACCGCACAGTATTTGCTTGCAGCGAGACAATACTGCCAAACAAACCTCACAGAGCGACACAGGAAGCAAATAAACACATTTCCCAGAGGTTAACAGAGAAGATGTGGCACTTTTATCACGTGTTTTGGGCTTTATAAATGGAGGAAAGGAATCTCTAGAAGAAATAATAATGTCTTTTTGGAAAGTGTGATCTGCACCTAAACTCTAACTTTATGTTGATGCACATAATCATAAATTCAATAAAAACAATATTAACTTTACCTCAGCATTGCATTACCTTCACCATGATGATAGGCAAAATTCCTGTGTCAGTTATTTTGTGCTTCTTTTCTTGGCTAATTAAAGCTAATTTGATCTGTTTATTATTACTGGCTGGGTCACAAACTCAGAACATTTGTTCATAGACATTGTTTTTGATCTCACATAGTTAACTGGCTAACTTAATCTCTTTCACGTCATTCTGATTTGTCACCAAAAATATATGTGTGCAGATATATGTTTTTTTTTTTTTTAAATGTCTTAATAACACTATTTGCACTGCAAATGATTATATGAATTTTAAGATTGGTACAAAAAGCCGTATAATATATCAACTCCAAGCCAAGTTTGCGATAATGGTCACTAAAAAGAACCAATTCCCCAATTGTTTTACGACAATCTGAGTGAATAAAAGTGCTGCGCTCTCTCTTGTCATCTATATGACTACATACGTACACCCCTGATAGATATTATCTAGCCATCCTGAGAGGTGTATATATATCCCAGTGCACCTCTGTATTTCTCATCATCATCTCTCATTTTATTTATGTGCTCATTACATCCTGACGCTGTGGCCCCAGCTGTTTGTCGTGCATGTCATTTGGTTCAATAAAAATCTCACTTTAAGCGATTGATATAGGATGAACACCTGCCAAAATGGAGATGCCTTGTCAGCAGGTGCCTTAATTGTTTTCCTCTGTTTTGTTTTGCGGTGTCTTTTCACTTTATCTGACCTTTATATCCTCTCGCTGCTTAATGTGTTTTCTGCATGGGCTGATATGATGCTAATTCTGAATAACTGCGAGTGTTGTCATTGCTGGAGTATGAAAACATTCTGAGAGAGCATCCAGACGCAATTTGTCCAACCACTGCCACATTTGATCTCCTTAGGCAGTATAAAATGGATCTAATGGTAAGCAAACAGATTAAAGCTAGAGGCTTAATCCATTTCACAATGTTTTTTTTTGTTTTTTTTGTTTTTTTTTTTTTTTTGTCCAGCGGATATGACTAAAAGGTTTCATAGGGTATCCCATTAGTCTTCACGCATAACAAAAAAAATATTCACCAACCAACACATGAAAAGAGTGTTTCTATTTCTCTAAGTCATAGATTACAAGTGTGTTGACTGTCTAATGAGCAGGCTAATTGTTTCCAAGCATGGTGATGACTCTTTGGAAGGAAGGTGCAAAAAACTGCCAAAATAGCAACAAAATCTCTGAATACAAACCAAAAAAAAACTAAAAAAACAATGGGGGGGGTGATCATGCAGATTGCCGATTTTGTTTATTTTAGTTTTTCATTCTATATGTACTTTAATTGCGAGCATTGCTCTATTGTCCTTTATTTACTGAGCAGCCATAATTATGTTTCTTTGTTGTGATTAAACAATATTTATGCATTGGGCGAACAATGTTCAGTAGGTAGTAGTAGTACAGAAGGCACTGTGGTTATTTCACTTCATTTTGGCAGGGTAAAATAAATCTAGAGTCTCAATCTAGAATATCTAGGAACCAAATCGTTGAGATCTCTCTCGTCCATGTTCTGTTGATGACTATTTTGTAATGATTCAATCCAAATTTCACAATTACTATTGTTACCTTTAATGATATGTGAAGAAATAAAATTATAAAGCACAAGCTAATAATCTACCAATGTGTGTTGGTATTCAGGTCATGGCTAGATCTGAGACTGTATGTTTGTATCAACTGGTTAATATTAAGCAGCCAGGCCATCAGTGTGGACGTGACCTGTCCAAGTTATAACGCAGTGTAGAAGATGAACGAATGGACAAAATGTTATTATAACTATTATCTCCTTACAAAAAGGAAAGGGTTTATCTCGTGAGTTTAGTACAACATAAACTTGTTCACTGAAGTTCAGGGTCAGTAATACAAAATTAGCATTTTCAAGCCTCAGGCTACATTGAATTATCTGAATATGATGCTGCTCTTATGGATGTTTTATATGTAATATAGGTGATTTTTATCCAGAGATTATAGAGTTTTTTTTAAATTTACTAAGTATTACTTGTAATGGAATGTGAACTTTTGATAATTTTTTTCAGATAAATATAACATTATGAATAATGGAAATGTATATATTTGTTGTGAC
>OMNM01039258.1:0-12699 GCA_900302745.1 Parablennius parvicornis | reverse complement strand
TGTATATGCGCGCCATGGTGTTCGGATAATGAACAGATTTTTCCCTCCTTTGTCTTCCTACTTGTCCACCTACAGCAACAGAGGAATCGTGTGTGTGTGTGTGTAGTTTTGTATTTCTCCCTCACAGCGCCCAGACACTAGGAGCACACTACAAAACAATGCAGAGTCCAACAAAGTCTCAAAATACAGAACTCCATAACAACTTATATGTGTCTGGGGGCTCCGCTGTGGCTTTAGAGCAAAAATCAGTTTCAGGTTAATGTGAGTCACTCAGTGGTGATGGTGAACATTATGATTTATAATGAGTTGAATGGCCCCACAAAGATAACTTGGTTTGTTTGTGTGCCTGCGCGTGTGTGCGCGTAGAACTCACTGGAGTTTAAAAGTGACTCCGCCTTCATTCTCCAGGGTGGATGTCGGTGGGTGTAAAATGAAAAAACACTCCGAGCTTCAAACCAAAGGACGATCACAACGTGAGACAAAATGTGAAAAAAAATTCCCCTGCGACACCTCCGCTGACTTTACCTCCTCTCTCTCAAATCCCTGCACGGACTGTGCCGTAATTTGGATGTTAGAATGTTTTGACTTTGACTTGTTAAACTCTGTGGCCTTCACTCAAACACCAGCAGTCATTATCGTACCCTTTATGATGCGTCACACACTGAGTTCATTGATCCGATTGCACCGAGCTTAAAACTACTGCAGGTCTACATTTATAGCCAAAACCTTCATTGTATTGTCGTCAAAACTAACGACTGTGTGAGAGATTATTCACACCTTAAATAGGAAACTGGTAAATGCCACTGTAAACTTTTATATTATAGATTTCTTTTTTTTTCTTTTTTTAATCGAGAACTGCCATCAGATCTCTGGATTAATCCGGATCGGAGAAAGACGAAATGTGGCACAATTCAGGAAAATGATCCTCCAAATATACGTGTCAAATTTCAAGAGAATCGAAAAAAAAATTGTATGAGTTACGATTTTTTTAACCTCGTAAATGGGGTTTCCAAAGTTAACTTCCAGAATGTTTCCTGACCTTATTCTGGATTCTATCTGGATGAAATGTTGCACCCTACTAGATATGACCATCCTACAAATCACTGAAGTTTTACAGGTCAATCAGATATGATCTCGGAGAGATATGATTTTTTTTTTTAAAAAGCTCACTGATAAGTAAAGGGGAAAAACAAGATCTTTGATATTTTTATTTTTTTGTATCCAGATGGTTATCCAGATCACTCTCAAAATGTAACGGAATCTCAGTTGGGTCAACAACATCTTCTGAATTCTTTTAATTCTTTTACATTCCATCAGTAGTTTTTACGTAATCCTGCTAACAAACAGACAAACCCTAGCAAAACCATCACCTCCTTGGTGGAGGTAACAATTAAAGCGATGATAAACCCTCTCGGAAACATTTGTCTCATCGTTCTCTCTCCTCGTCTTCCTCCAGATCACCTGCCTGCAGGACTTCTTCGGCGATGATGATGTGTTCATAGCATGCGGGCCAGAGAAGTACCGCTATTCCCAGGATGATTTTGTTTTGGATCACAGTGGTAAGGCTTCCACAGCCTTTATGACTGGTAGGCCTACGTCTAAAAACCCACTAACTAAACATCTGTGTTTGTGTGTGTCTGTGTGTGTTTGCTGTGTTTTTCCCCTTTTTAATTCTTCTCTTTCATCTGCATGTGACACTCTTTTCCTTCAGGAAGCTGGGGGCAGGAAATGAGCTTTGCCTGTGGGTAAATTTAGAGTTTATTTGATCAGTTTCGGAGGGGATTGTCGCATTTGATGTGGAAAAATAGTCTAATTCTGCCAATTAAGTCATTTAATCGACATTTGTAGAAGTTGCATGTGTCCTTCCTGTGCTGTATTAGTGTTGTGCATTTGATCCGCTCACCCTCTTGTTTGGCGTCACTCTCTCCCGTGCACAAACCTCAGTGAGCTGACAGGCAGAAGCAGGATATGACCTCTTTAATCAGCACACGAATTCACTGTCACAGCTCCACTGAGACGGAGCAACCTCACGGGAAGGAAACAACAGTTTACTTTAGTTTCAGTCCAAACTTCTTGCATCCTGTTTCATATTTTTATTGTTTGCTTGGGTTAGTTGTAAGTGGGAGGCACATCCTCACACACACAAACACGCACATACACACACACATACACACACTGTGTTAATGGCCGCGGAGGAGGAGGTCGTTCCTGTACAGAAAGAGTCAGAAGCTTTCGTCCCACTTCCACTCCCGTGCTCCACTTATAAGAAATAGGTCTTTGAATGAATGAAAAAAGGGACACTGCACTCCCTGCTGATGGGTCACAGGATGTTCTTCCTTCAGTAAAATAGTTTGTGAAACTTGATGGATAAATCCAGAATAGTGGAAACATTTCTAACTTGTACCATAGAGTTACTCAGTTACCTACTTCAGCTAGACGTTATCAAGCGCTAATGGATGTTTGCATTTAACAAACACCAATCAGCCATAACACGATGATGTTTCTCCTCATCATATACAACAATCTGTGCATTCTGACAACTTGTAAGAGCTCATTTCTGCATCATTGACCACTGCAATAACCAAATAAATCCTTAAATCTTCTCCTTTTTTTCTGCTTTTGACATAATAACTTTGTGGCCAAAGTGTTCACTTTCTGCTGTTGGTGGTCGTAATGTTGTGGCTGTTTCCTGTTCTTAATTGCAGCCATTAAGTAGTATTTAAACTGCATCCATCTTCCAAATTTGACAAAACAGGTCACTGCAACACTACAACTAAATACATTCTTGCTTTTTACATGTGCTACCAATGCTTTATACTAATACTACTTTTTTTTTCCAAGGTTTAATGTTATTTTTCATAGATTTCCATACAAATCTGCAGTAAAGATTTACTCTCAAAGTGATTGACATGCTCACCTCTGAGTCTGAATGTTTCACAGAGCAGACACCGAGACAAAACTACCTGCTCGGTGAGATACTGCCGTTCTGTTGGCGGCAGTTAGTCTGTATTCTATCACAGAGGCACAAACGTAATAATATAAACCTCTTTCCAAACGCTGCACTCTAAAATAAGCTGCAAAGAAAATGCAAACACTTTGTAATGTGCTCATTATGTGCAGCAATAATTTGAGGCCAGATGTTAAGTTTGAGAGGAAAATCCAGACTGTGGCTGCAGTTTTATATCCAGTGTAGATCTGTTTTGTATGCAGAGCCTGTGTGTGGTACTGCAGATCATCAGATAAGATGTTTGGGGGGTAGAGTTAAACTATATTTGCAACTGAATTGGTGCTTCAGAAATTAAAGATGGCCTCTGGAAACTTTGTGAACAAACAAGCTGTGTTTTGCTGTTTTGTTGTGTTGGAAGTTGTAATCTCGTCATTAAAACTCGGCAGGATGTTTTTGAAATGGAAGGAACACACGCCGGTGGTAAGATTTGATAAAAAAAAAAAAAAAAAAAAAAGAAAAGAGGTTTACTCTTCGCACCATTAACCTAAACGTGTTTTCTCCTCAGAATGCAGAGTGCTGAAGTCATCGTACAGCCGCTCTGCGACTCCCAACCGGACGGCTAAAAGCCCTAAACTCTCACGACGCAGCAAATCCCCCAGTGCAGGTAAGACACACTGTTCCCACTATTTAAAGAAAGGGCTTATTTACTTTTTTTCCTTTTTAAAGAATAGATAATCACTGATAAGTGCCCCATTTTCAAAAATGACATTTATGCTGAAGTACCTTTTGACATCTCTGACAGACTGAGCAAGAGTTTTTTTTTAGCTTTTTAGGCAGCAACACTGCTCCGGTTAATAAGATACCGAAAAATGTATGTACCACACTGAACGAGGTAAAAAACAAAAAAACAAAACAAACAGTGTGTGGCATTTCGTAGTGATAACAGTCAGAGCGAAAAGAAGTTAGTGCAACATTGATTTCTCTGCATGCTGCAGTATTTTCATACATATTTGTCTGGCTGTTGTTTACTTTGTGTCCCTGCAGCGAGGCGACCGGTCCACTTCTCCACCAGTCAGTCGCCGATCAAGTCCCCAGGTAAGACAGAAAAAAATGATTTGTCTGCTTCTTTTGGTATTTTCCTGTTTAGGAGGTTTCAGATTTTGTTGTTCCAATACTTTACTGTGACTTCATTGCATCAGTGGATCTCCTCTCTGGACTTCCTCCTCTCATGGAGCTCCGTCCTCGGCGTCCCTGTCCCTTCATATTGTCTCTTATTGTCTCTTCTGCACAAACCAAACTGTCCAACATGAGCTGTGCCTCTCATGCAGTGGTTCTCCACTGGTCTGGCTTTAGGACCCATCGTCCCTCAATGACAAGCCTTTGACCTAACTATTCAAATGTGTTGAATTAAAATAAGGTGTAATATTAATATACAATATAAATGCTATACAATTTTTAAAAATAAATAAATCTGGATCTGTCATTCTTCTTCCAATCACACCACCTTCTGACGTCACCTTTAAAAAAAAAATCTTGAAGAGATATTCTGATGATTTCAGCCTCCTCTCTCTGACTTTTGCTCGATTGTGTCGAGGTGAGTCAGACAAGTTATGAAGGACAAATGCACATTTACTGAATATAGATTTATGTTTAAAACCAATGAAAATTGACTGGAGACTGTTAATTGACTGTAAAGCAGAGAGGGGGTTCTGCCGTGAGCATCTAACAACAAAAGGATATGAACGGCTGCTCGAGAGCAAAACGTCGAGGATGTACAGGAAAGATGTGTTACACAAGTACGTGAGCTGCTTGTGTTGATGGCAGGATTGATTCAGACGGAGAGAGTAAAGATTCTGCCGGACAAATTAGGAGGAAGCCTGAGAATGTGGCTTCAGTATCGACTCTGCTCGTGCTAATTACATTCAGCGAACGCTGAACAGTCACACGTTTCCGTGAGAGATGCTCCAAAGAAAAGAAAAAATCACACCAAAATGTTTAAAGCCATCACAGAATGTCACGTCATAGATTGAGTTTAAATGTTTTCTCGTTTTGTAGAAGTTCCCTTTTGAGGATGTATTTAACAATAGTGCAAAGTTGAAGCGTCTCGGCAGCGAAAAAGGAACTTCCACGGCTCAGCTGGGCTTATGCAGATGAAGGGCTCGGAGTTAAAATTTGACGCATTATGTCTCTGCGTTTGTGCCAGGAAGTGAAAGAGCGAGGAGGGGAAAGCAGAAACAGTCTGTTCTTGAGAGAATGAATCAGAGCATAAAAGCTCTCACTCCCGTCGTGAGCTTGTTTTTTTTTTTTTTTGTTTTTGTTTTTTTTAACCCTCCTCTACTACTGATAACATTAATTTCAACAACCTGCCAAAAAACAATGAACAATTACATGCTTTACAACAGCCGCATATATTCCAGAAATCCTGCAGATATATTCCACAGAGACGAGGGCTGAAAATGATTCACGTTGCTCTGCAAATGTGACTCCTGAGAAAACTACAACTGAAGAGTTCCTGCAGCATTACACAACACAGCGCTGTTAAAGATTCAGCTATTTATTTTCCCAGGAAGTGTAAAACAACCACTTATGTGTGTCATTTCCAAGAGGTATATCTAAACATTAATTTAGTTTTTGCAGGCCTAGTCGTAGCTTTAATAGATAAATACATTTTTAATCATTTAAATATCATGAAGAGAACTACGCTTTATACTGACTGTAGATAGAAAACATCAGGAAGTCCAGCATTCAACCAGAGAATCCACAAAGTGAGTAAACTTACATACAGAAGAAGAACTGAAGTGTTCACCGGCCAGTATGATTATGATTTCAGTCAGACTCGAGCTCTCTTGTCTGATCGGATGTACTTTTTTCTGTCTGGTACAGTGAATGGAATATCGACAAGCCAGATCTCAACTTCCAAGTCCACCAAGTCCTCCACTCCATCTCCCACCAGCCCTCGGCCGACGCCCAGTTTGAAGGTAAGACCACGGCTGTCCTACAGACTCTGACATCAGAAACACACCTCGTAACCCGCACAAAGACTTCTTTTTACTAAATGACCTAAATCTGTGTTGAGTAAAGTTACAAAGTTACTCACTGAAGGTCGTGTCTGACTGTGCGGCAGCTTTCAGATACAATCTTGGAAGATTTTGAAACATTAATCAGATTTGATTGCAGATTGTTGTTTTCTCCTTGTAAGCTGTGTATTAGTCCCAAACTACACTCTCCACGATGACCCAGACAGCTGGCACATCTCCTCCACCGCCACGCCGTGTCTCTACCAGCCCAGTCCAAGACTTATCTGTCTGCATGGGCAGGGTGTTTTGTTTTAAAGAGTTAGCGTCAAACTCAACTCAGATACTCTTTTTTGCAAAAGTGAATGCGAAAGTGTATTTTCATCATTAAAGCAGTCAGATAAAGTCATTTATCAGAGGAAAAAGCTTTCTTATGCATTCAACCATCAAAAGGATCTTAAAGGTGTCCCACCTTGTACTTTGGTCCTGAGGATAGACTAAATAATTGACTTGCTGTTAGATAATGTACATTATGATGCAGAAACATAGAGTCAGTACTGTATGTGAAGGCAAAAATAACTTTAATACACCTGGCAGATATTTATTGCTGACATTCCTGAAAAGTCGCCATAAGATGCTGAAGCGCTCTGCTGTCCTCTGCAGAAATAACACTTTTATCAAATTAATCATTCATTTGGAGCCATAATGGTTTTTTTCTGTACAGCGATAGGGAGATATGAAGGTCTATTGCAGTAGCTCTGCTGTCTTCAACATGTTGAAGGGCAAGTTATTTTTAGACCATCCTACTGGAATAATGACTGTATTTATATTTGAGTTAACTTGATGGCTTCCCTGTTCGACAAACATTTACCACACTGAATGCATTGATTACTTTTTTAATGAAAAAGATTCAGACTGATAAAATTCCTTTTATATAACTGAGTGTTTAAATTAAGCTGCATAATAAATTATGATTTTTTTTTTTTTTGATGTGGGTTTGCAGAGTTTCACATAAGAGAAATAAAATCATTAGAAAGCAACATACAAAGCAAAAACTACTGAAATGAAATCAGGTGTAGCAACAAGAGGTTTTCTCAGTAAGTCTTTACACAACTGATAGGTGGCAACAACATTTCATCCACGTTTTAGATTTTTGTTCTTTCAGTTTGTGTCTTTCCAGCTGTACAATAGTTAATCATTCAGTTCCTGAGCTGTGTGAATGCAAATAAACAACTCACTAAATTTTCATAATTCATATAAAGAAACACAGACAGAGTAGTGTTTGTGTGGTGAATATTTTATTTTTACACAATTTAACCAACATGTGTTTGTGGAAACTGGGCATTTTTACTTTATATTCACATTCTACGGATTAAGTAGAAGATCTTTGATAATATTCAAGAGTATTTTCCCACATTCCAGTAACTCATGAAGGCATCACATTTTGACAATGGAAATTTAAAGACGGTTTAAACAAATGCATTTATATAAAATGGATGACTTGACATTTTTTATTTCTTTTCATACGTCCCACAGATTCTTCCTTCTCATCACGGCTCCTCCCCAAATGTAAATGGATCCGTGAACAATCACCAGGAACAAGCTGACGAACTGAGCCCAGAAGGTACGTTGTGTTTTGTCTCGTTCAACATGGGGTCTCTCAAAACAGACCAAGAACTTCAGAACCAAAAAAACTCTTTGTATCTTCCGCCACACATTGCAGAGCTCAACTAAGAGGCATAAAAATGTGCAAAGTAAGTGATTCTTAAAAATCTAAAAGAAGACATCAGTGCATCTATTTCCTGCAGATAATCTCAGAGCCAAACTAACTCCAAAAAGTTCATGTGTTTGCAGATTTAGTTTTATTTTATCCTGTGATGATGAGCTTATTGCTCCGGGCCTCCCACACAGGTCCCTCTCTTGACCTTCACAGTCCCACATAGCCGATCCCACTGCAGGCGTGCGGCTGAAGTGAAGTGCAGATTTTAGCCTTTTAGTGCGCGATGGATATTGTCGTGCTTTTCAATCTGTGTGTCGGCTTCTCATTTAATAGTAGGTGGCCCTTCCTTCACCTGCCCACATAGATTGAAGGTAGTACGAACTTTATCAGCAGTTACAAATAAATGCAGTGGGAGGTGACACCTCCACCGCCTGTATCATCATCTTTATCTCCGTTGTTCTCGATTGTTTGATTGTAATTGTAGTTTTTGAAGACGATGAATTGAAAAGTTCTGCATTGGTCAAGTCCGTGACTCTCTTAAAAAGTTGAAATGTTTTGCAGTTTCTGTTTGTCCTGCTCATTTAGATGTAAATGCCCTAAAAAAATCACAGCTGAAAGTCTGCACATCTTCGTTGTTTGGTTTCAAACGCAAAGTGTTGTACACAGACCAAGTGTCCACGTCCAAATATTTACTGACCTGCCGGGATCAAATTGCTGGAGCAGTCCGAGGCCCGCCGTCACCTCTGCTCTCTTCTTGACAGTCAATGGGAACCGATACCCTTCCACCTCCAACATCTTGGAGAAATATAAGATTGGCAAAGTGATCGGAGACGGGAACTTCGCCGTGGTCAAAGACTGTGTGGAGAGGTCAGTGAAACACTGGGTGGGAATAATAAATGTACAGATTGCAGCAGTGGACACACAGAGGCGTCTCTTCTCACACAGCTTAATGAAATATTCATCACATGTGTTCACTCTCCAATCGGGGAGTTTTAACTCCTAATAACTGGCATTGTGCAGACCGAGCTATCCCATTGATTAAACCCAGCGGTGATTTCACTTCATGAACCTTTTGATCTCCGAGTCAGCTCGGATGGGAGAAGGTCCGTCAGGCTCTCGTCTGATGCGTCTTCCTGGAGCGTATTGACACAAGCAGTTTGCTGTAAACAAACACTTTCTTTCTTTTGTTTCTCAGCAGTCTGAATTGTTTACATCTTATAGTAGCAACAAAAAGGGACGCGTCATTACACTGGCTTTATCCAATCACAGATGAGATTCACATTTCCAACATCAGCTTCTCACGACTCTCCCAAACACACAGGAATCACACCTGAAAGCAAAATGAATCCAGGCTGCTTGAATACGGTCACAGTCATAAGATATTGAACGGTGGAGGAACCATAACATGCTGCATTAGTGCCAGAGGTGTGATCACCTTACACCTTCATGTCAGTTCTACACCAGTTCTCACTCACATGTCTCCTTCACACCGTCCCCACCGGGACAGTGTCTGCGGTCCAGACCTTTCATTCGTTGAAAACATTTGGAGAATCGTAAACCAGCTGCAGTGGGACGACGTTTCCCCCTAGAAACTCTCCTCGGTTCCCAGATGTTTGCAGAGGTGACGCGACACTGAGGTAAACGTGGTCCCAGTGTGCGCGGAAGAGAAAACCCTGAAGGCTTCCTGCGTCTGCACCGTGTCTCTGCTGAACCCGGGTAAACTTTTGCTTGTGCAGCGAGAAAGCCTCAGAAAAAGCCTGCAGCAGCAGCAGCAGCCCTGCACACTGTAATTCAGGCTCTCCAGCGAGCACTTCATTTGAATTACAGACACTGTTGCAGCGTCTGTGCTTGTTTTTTTTTTTTCTGCTTTTTTTTATTGTTATTGCTAATTGCTCTGTTTCTCTTCAGGTCCACGGGGAAGGAGTTTGCTCTGAAGATCATCGACAAAGCCAAGTGCAGCGGAAAGGTTCACTCTCCGCCCTTTTTCTTTGCCCTCGTCCTCTTTCTGCCTCTGAGCGTGTTGCTTGTGAGGCTCTTCGCAGACACGAGAAAGGAAAGGATCATGTGTTGGTGTTCCACTGTGCATTATTAACACCCACGTACAGCATCACCTGCCTCTATCTGTTCCTCACACTTAGATTAGGTCAATGTTTTATTCATCCCCTGACTCAAATTGTCTCCACACTTCCACAGGCACTTCCAAATTCAGATCTAATCAAACACGCCGCCTCTATTCTTCTGTGTCCCGGCCGGCTGTAAACACTGTGGATGTTTCCAGGAGCACCTGATCGAGAGCGAGGTCGCTGTGCTGCGCAGGGTGAAACACCCAAACATCATCATGCTGATTGAGGAGGTGGACACGCCCTCCGAGCTCTACCTGGTGATGGAGCTGGTCAAGGTGCGTCGACGCCGAGCGCTGTCGCCCCCGCGTGCGAGTGCGTGCTGTGACCACAGCGTGCGTGTTTTCTCAGGGAGGGGATTTATTCGATGCCATCACCTCGTCTGCCAAGTACACTGAACGCGACGCCAGCATCATGGTGTACAACCTGGCCGGAGCGCTGAAGTACCTGCACGGCATGAGCATCGTCCACCGGGACATCAAACCGGAGAACCTGCTGGTACGCCTTCGCGCGGCCGTCGTGTTTTCATCTGCACGTCCAGCTGTGCTCCAGGACTTAACTTTTCATTCCACCCAAGGTGTTCGAGTACCCCGACGGCACCAAGTCGTTGAAACTGGGAGACTTCGGCCTGGCCACGGTGGTGGAAGGACCCTTGTACACCGTGTGTGGCACGCCGACATACGTGGCTCCGGAGATCATCTCCGAGTCTGGGTAAGAGGATGTCTGTAGAAGAATCCATCAGGAGAAAACATTTTTGTTTATACTGTGAGCGGGTTGGAGTACTTCAACTCATCTGAAACACCAGCTTCCTCCTTTGAACACTTTTAACGGGAAATAAAGAAAAATAAGTCGTTGACAGGTCTATTGCCACATGTAGAGGTTCAGCCTATAGATAATATTGACTTTACAAGCATTATTTTGTCTTTTGGTTAATTGGTCATTGTCGTGTGCACGCTTTTAACTTGAAAATGGGCCTTTTGCCAGTTTTCCAGATCAGTTTTATTAGCAGCTGCAGCCTCCCTCCGTTTTTCCATCAAACTTGTAAGAAACAACTGTGACTTCAAGCCATCTTTCATGTGCATTTTCTCTCCGCTGCTCCCACAGTTACGGTCTGAAGGTGGATATCTGGGCCGCGGGCGTCATCACCTACATCCTTCTCTGTGGCTTCCCTCCATTTAGAAGGTGATCTGCTCCATTCCTTCTGCAACGCTCAAAGTTAAACGTGGTGTTTTTGTTTGAAATGATGAACGTATTCATGAATATGTATCAGAAAGACACAGTTTTGGTGCCTGTGTGTTTCGTTTGCAGCGACAATAACCTGCAGGAGGACCTGTTTGATCAGATCCTTCTCGGGCGGCTGGACTTTCCAAGTCCGTACTGGGACAACATCACTGACTCGGCCAAGGTCTGGATATATGACATATATGACATATATATATGATATATAGAATGACGCAACGATTTAGTCACTTTAGATCAAGTTAAATTTAATGAACCCCATTGATCAGAGGATCACAGGCTGTGAGCTGTTGATCGGACGTGGTGGAAGTAGAACACCCACCATATAAACTCACACTCCTTTAATAACTACTGTCTCCTGAGGAAACGCAGCAGTTCCTCCAAACCTCCGAATTAATGTCCAGTTCTGAGGTGACGGCCACACTCGACACGCAAGACGATTCACCGACGCCACAGCAGGAACGGCTGTGCAGTTCTGACGTCATGCTGGTGTTGGTTTAACAGCTGGTGATTTACAGACTAATGAAGAGGTCTCTGTGCATACATGTGTGCAGGCAGATATAAAGATTGTATAAAGTGGGTTTTATTTTAAATAACAGGGTGAAATCAGGACTCAGTTCAGACATCATCAGAATCATTCCGTGTGGAGTTTGCATGTTTTTCCCGTCTATGCATGCCAATCAGAGATGCTGGAGATCAGACGTATAGAGGTGCATTGTCCCAAATCACGCGTGGTGCAGTGATAGTGACTATAAGACAGATTACATCACATCGAGTTATAAAGCAACTATTTGCTAATGTATGAGTTTTCTTCTTCTTGTCTAGAACCGGCTCAAGCTCGCTGCCAAACTACAGTCGTCTTTATGAAACAATAATAGATTACAGATGGATTTCCAGTCATGGTGTCCGGTTCTGTATCTTGGTTGCTTAACTAAACTGTTTGTTCAGCACGTGAACCCTGAACTGTTTTATCACAGGAGCTGATTGGAAAGATGCTCCAGGTCAACATGGAGGCTCGATACACAGCACAGGACGTCCTCTCACACCCCTGGGTCACGGTAACCTACGTCCATACCGTATCCACAACACCTCCTTCCCATGACACCACTGTGGCGTGCACACCTTTCTCTTGTGGACTTACAACGTCTGCCTGCGCAGGACGACGCGGTGATGTCGAACAACATGAAGACGGAGGTGACAGGTAAACTGAAGACGCACTTCAACGCGGCGCCGAAGCAGAGCGACACGGCAGCGGGCGTGACGGTCATCATGGTGAGCAGAACAACATGTGACCCGCCCACAACGCCACACCTCTCTTTGGAAACTGGTTTTTGAAAGCTTTGGGTAAATCCTTGTGATGCTGCTGAGATTAACGTTCACAAATCTGCAGTATCGACTTCGTGACATGAGTTTAGCCGTGACTTATGAGGGACCTCGTCCAGGCGTCGGAGGAACGTTTGACCCAAATATGGAAGATTGTAGCGATACCAGTTTTATGTTCACTTAATTGCTTGGCGAAGAGGATCTGTCCTCCTCGTCTTCATCATCATGTTGTCGGCGACTCAGGCTGCCGAGAACACGTCTGAGAGGCTTTTAAAGGAGATAAAGACTTTCTGACTGGGCGTATCCGCATCCCTCCATCCTGTCTGTTTCAACCCT
>OMNM01039257.1:0-10785 GCA_900302745.1 Parablennius parvicornis | reverse complement strand
GCCCCCCCCCCCGTAGTGAACAACTAACAGAATACTGCACACTGCACTAGCTGCACTTTCTTTCTATTTATCCCTGTACATGCACCCCCCTGCACTGGCCACTTTGCTGCTATTCCATTTACTTGCTGCTATTAGATGTACCATTTACTGTGTTGTGTGTTGTTTGTATTTACTTTTTTACTTTTGCACTAGAGCGCAATGAGAGTCTCGGGAAGGTATTTTTGTTATGCGCGCATAATGACAATAAAGACTTCTTGAATCTTGAATCTTGAATACACCAGTCGGTTTCTGTCCTGATTGGCTTTTAGCACACAGTCCAGCTTTTTGTGCCACAGAATGGCCACTCCACCTGCAATTCGTCCTCTTATTAAACCCATAGACAGATCAGTCGATGGTTCACCAGCCCCAAGGAAATTATCATGTAAAGTTTTCAATTTCTCCAGGTCCTGTTTGCTTAGAAAAGTTTCCTGGAGACACAAGATGTCACACTGTTGGAGCAAGTTGTCCACTACAATGCGTTGTCCACTACAATGCTCTATCTTCAGCTCTGTCACCCACACGCAGACCACGACAGTTGTAGGAAACAACACGCATATCACAGTTAAGAGATCAGCGTGGTTGTGACGCCCACGGACACAGGTCCCGGCGGAGAAGCTTTATTAGCCCCCTGCGTGCCTCATAGAATCTCCCTATAACAGAGCCTTCAGGCCAGAGCTCCCGGTCATACATCTCCATGACATCATTGCATTCAGCGCACACTTTAAATGAGCTGTACCTGTTGCTTGCAGGGTTAAGTTACATCACTGCCAAGTCTGTGCTTTAAATGAGCAGATAATGTCTCTCCATCAAGATCAGGAGTGAATTTAATGGCAGAAACACTCAATAATTTCGTCCGAATCACTTTGAAATTTCCATGCACACCGGTTCCAACAATGGGCTTGGGTCTTGCTGCAGGTGTCTTTTCTGTGCGCTGCCTCTCCCGGCTGGTCTGTTCTCTGACGTAATTTTTCAGCCGCCGGCCTTGCTTGACAACTTTGCACCACTCTGGTGAGCTTTGTGGCGCTCTCGATGGGCTCACTCCGGTCTTGCTCCTGCGTTCACGGTTGAAGCTCCCACACCAGCGTCGGAGCAAATGCTGAAGCCCACCATTGGGCACTCCACAGAAGTTGCAGCAACTCCGATGAGATCATCCGAGTCCTCACCATCATCCAGAGTAGCGGCTATGGGGAGAGTAGTCTCACCGCCGTGTGCGATGATGCTGGCTGTAACCCTGTGTTGCATTCCGTCATGGCCCAGTTTCAGATGGTGCTCTAAAGCAGACACTCTGCGCTCAGTTGCCGCCGTGATTTCATGCAGCCCATCGCAAACACCAGCTTGTAGTTTCACTGCATGTCTGAGGGCAGACATTTCACTTTGTAGCCTCTCCATGTTACTCAGCAGGTTTGACACATCTAGCTGTTAAATGTGACAGGTGGTAGCTCATCCAGATAGTGGGAGACGAACCGAGGAATGTTTTCTCCATACTCATTCAAAACCTCATATTGATGTTTTTCTGATCACCTTTGAAAGCCACACATCTTTGCTTGGTGTCAGGACAGAATTCAAACAGCGTCTTTCTTGAAGCTTCAACTCAGTTCAATTCGATCGTGTTCAACGCTATTAAAACAAGATCGTCCTGACTCATTGTTCTCATTTTGACTGCAAAGAAGTTTAAAAACTCATCCTCAACTTGAAGCTTGTCGTCAACTTGACAGATTAGATACTGAAGATGCCATCACTCCGAGCTCCCGGTCAGCCATATATATATATATATTACTGGCTTGGCACCTTGTTAACATAAACAACTCTGATGCTCCCACCACCAGCCCAAACCTAGTGGAGGAGCTAAATCATTTCTTTGCTAGGTTTGACGTAGGCCAGGAGGAGGGTTCCCCCGGTGTGCTGCTATATACCGACAACCTGGCCCTCACTGTGAGCACAGAGGATGTCAGGAAGGTTCTCCGAAGTGTGAAGCTGCCAAAGGCTGCTGGTTGTGATGGTATATCAGGGAGGGTACTGAGGGGCTGTGCAAACCAGCTGGCAAAGGTTTTTGCCAACATCTTTAACTTCTCACTGGCTGCCTGCACAGTCCTCAGCTGCCTAAAATTTGCCACTATCATACCCATCCCTAAGAAACAGTCTGAATGACTACAGACCTGTGGCTTCTACCTCCTCTCTAATAAAGTGCTTTGAAAGACTGGTGGCGAAGCACATATAAACATCCTCCTAGCCTTAATTAGTACCAATTCACATACAGAGCCAGCAGGTCCACAGGTGATGCCATTAACACAGCAGCATAGCCCTTAACATGATGTGTAAACATCTTGACAATTTTGCAATTATGCAAGGATGATTTTTGTGGACTTCAGCTCTGCTTTGGACACACTCATCCGAAGCAGACTGATGTCCAAAATGCACCGCTGGGTATCAGTGAATATACCTGCAGATGGATCTTTGACTTCCTCACAAAACATCTACAGTCAGTCTGACAGGAGCCTCAGCCTCCTCAGTCCTGGCTGTCAGCACTGGAGCACCTCAAGGCCGTGTACTATGTCCCATGCTGTACAGCCTGTACACCCATGACTGCTCACCGATCCACAACAGCAACATCCTTGTTGAATTTGCTGATGACACTACTGTGGAGGGGTTGATTCACAACAATGATGAGACAGCTTACAGAAAGGAGGTCCTGCACCTCACGAACTGGTACTTCCTCAATAACCTTAACCTTACTAACTGGTGTCTGCTCAATAACCTGGCACTCAACTCCTCAAAATCAAAGGATCTGGTGCTAGATTTTAGGAGCAACACGGAAGTCAGTGTGAACGTCAACAGTACTGTATATTTACACCAACCGCTTGTTGTTTTACTCTACTATAGTTTCATTGGCTTCCTTGTATAAACAGTATGTTTATAGATTTTATTTTTGTCTTATTCCTATACTTGGACTGTTAACCACAACTGTTGTCTTTTAATTTCATTGTATATGTATAATGACAATACCTGTGTTGTATTGTATTGTATTGTATTGTATTGTATTGTATTGTATTGTATTGTATTGTATTGTATAGTATTCTAGAAACTGGAGATCTGAGCTAACATGATTCACGTGTTTGATATAACTGAGATTTTTTTTTGGCTCATCTTGTGATGAAAGACTTAGTATACAGTGCAGCACTGATACAGGTCCAGTTGAAGTCTTAAGTGACATTAAACTAGTACAGTAGTTTTATTCATGATTAATTATGACTGTAGCTCCCACTGTTTATCATGACAGCTTGAATTGTAGGTATTTATTTCCACCGCAGCACTGAACTGGTTTAATCACTGTCCAAAAACAAAAAAACACATATTTCTTTCTTTGTTACTTCAGTATGTAATTTATTTTCAAGTCTGAACCAAATGACATGTGAAGTTCCCCAAGGCGCTATCTTGGGTCCACTACTGTTCAACTTGTACATGCTTCCACTGGCTCAACTTCTGAAATAAACTGTGCGATCATAGCTATGCAGGTGACTCACAGATTTACATCAGTCTGTCACCAGGTCAACCTTTGAATATGCAAGTATTGTAAGCTTTACCAGTAAAAACAGAATTATTCTTTTCATTAGCAGGACAGAATGAGTCAATCATTTCCTTCAGTCTGTGAAGTTAAAAAAACAGAGACACATTTGACTTGAACACAAGTTCATAGAACTGTCTCACTGTGTGCAAAAGCTTTTTTCAGTTGTAGATCAGGTCAGACAACAGACAAATAGGTTCAGACATCTTAGGTTTTTCTCCAATGTCTTGAAATCAGTGTGGACCAGTCTTATTTTGTGCTGTTTGTCACCCATTGTGTTTATGAAAGTAACCTGTTTTACAAATGTTGTCATTGTTTAACAAAACTTTCAAAGGAAATCTAAATGAGAGCACACAACAAAGTGAAACAACAGAATAGAACATAACTGTCACAATACATCCTTTGGGTTTTCGAGCCTCAGACCACAGCCACAAATCAGACACCCTACCCTTCAATGATTTTATCAACCAGGAATATCTTCTAGTACCCTTCAGTTCAGGGTCCAGCAGGGGTAAATAATATATACATTTATAAACAGTGATTTAACACTCTTTCGAGAGCACTTCAAAGTATATTTGACAATTTCAGTGGCTCATACACACAGTTTGCTGCGCTACACTTCTCACTGGATTTAGTCACGCTCAAACAAAATAATATGGACTTGACATGTGAACTTTGTGTGTTAAACTATTAAATGTGTGTTGTCCTTTGTTTATATGTCCAGGATGCAGCCTCTTCATCGCATGGGCAACCCTGTACAGATGCAATCTGGATGTGATGGTCTGGAATGTGGTCTTTCTGGTGGTCAACTTCATGCACTTGTTTTATCTGCTTTACAAACGCAGGCCGGTGAGTAGCTGTCGATGTAGCTGTTTTGTTACGGTCAGCTGCTCAACACTCTTTGAGGAACATTCTGTATAATAATTGTGAACCTCAGGGTTGGTCTTTTTAATCTCTGGGGCCACAAACAGCCCAATCATATTTTGAGTGAGCCAGAGCAGCATGATCATCTACAAATCCACAATTACAAATGTTTACTTTTTTAGTGCAAAGAAATAGAAAAAAATTACATGAAGGTGTAAATCATTACATTTTGAGAAAATACAAAAAGCTTAAATTTTAATAGAAAATTAAGTAACTTATCATATTATACCCTACTTCATATTATACCCTATTCAAAATACGTTGTAAAAAGAAAAACCCAGCACGTCAGCACATATTTTCTCTCTTAAATTTAAATGACTCATATTTCTACATTATTTTTGGTTGCCCACATCTGGAAAACAATCTGAAAAGCTTTAGTATCAGTAGTGCCTGTCTTCAGGTTAATGTTGGCAGGTTAAGTCATGATGACAGAAGCATTGTCCTCAGTAACAACACTGTGGATGTATTCACAAAGTCATAGACATATGGATAAGGCTGTGGTTTTGCTGTGTTAGATAAAGATTGACAGGGAGCTGCGGTCGGTCTACAGGCGAATGTTTGAGCCTCTCCACGTGCAGGAAGCTTTATTCCAGAGGCTCACAGGACAGTTCTGCACCATCCAGACACTGAAGAAAGGACAGGCCTACGCTGCCGAAGACAAGACCTCTGTTGATGAACGTCTCAGCATTCTCCTCAAAGGAAAGTAGGTGTACTTCATTTGAATCAGGTGAATTGAATTGAATGAAATACATTTTCATTTGGAACCTGTGAATAAAAGAAGAAACAAAAAAAACAAGTTAAAAAACCCCAAATCAAAGTAAAGCTGCAAGCAGCGTTGAACGGGTCCTAGCACTCCCACGCACGTCAAAATGTGTTGCATGTCGAGGTTTTGTGCATACCACCCTTCTTCCTGTTTCCAACAGATGGCACTATGACTGATCGATGTAACAGTCTTAGGCTGTGCTCAGATGTGGACTCTCATGTGACGTGTAAACTTTCAGCAAGAATTTAGCTTGGACATCTCATTTCCTGATTCCAGCAAGTGGTGCTATGCCCAAACAATGTCTGTCTAATGGCTGTGATCAAAATTGGACTCTCATGCAATGAGTAAAGTTTCAGCCAGAACGGAGCATGTATGCCTCACTTCCTGTTTCAAGCGCTGCTTGCAGCTTTAATTCATTTTACATGACGATTTTCATTTCACATAGATTTGATGGTGACTTAATTTTAGGGGTGGGACGGGACACAAATTCCACGAGATGAGACATCTCGTGAGATTGAGTTCACGAGATCGAGATGAGACGAGATTTTAATTAAATTTGTAACAATACATAAAAGCCGATGCTTAAAGCTACTACAGTGGTCCCTCGTTTATTGCGGGGCTTACGTTCTAAAAATAACCCGATAAGTGAAATCCGCAAAGTAGTTAGTTTTAGTTTTTACAATCATTATATATGTTTTAAGGCTGTAAAACCCCTCACCACACACTTTTTACACTTTGCGCAGACAGGAATTAACATTTTCTTATATTTCTCTCTTGTTTAAACAAAGTTCAATCCTTCATATGCGCCCTCCTCAGGCTCTCAGGAGCTTTCGCTGTCTCGGAAAGGTAGCTGCGCAGCCTGCACTCTCCCCTCGGTTCTTTCACACTTGCTGCCTTTTTTTTCCTCACTTAAAACATCCGTATTTTCACCCTCCATGCGCGCTGCCCTCAGCCCGGGGAGGGATGAGGTGTCTTGGACACGGAGCTTTGAGGGCCCCGCCTCCAGAGCGATTAAACTTCAGTTTCACCCCTCAAAAAAAAGCATGCAAAGTTGCACTGAAAAAATCCGCGAAACAGGCAGGCCACCAAAGGTGCCCGCGATATAGCAAGTAACTACTGTACTTTGACGGGTAACTGAAGGCTGAGTGACTGACTGCTCCTCCTGCAAACCTTGCTCTGGTTTGAATGATTGATGTCCAACTTCATGAATGGTAAAACATTTTTTGCTTTATTTGCTCACTCATTAGAATCCAAAACCAAACCAAAATTGTCCAAAAAAATAAATTAAAGTTCCAAAAGCAGTAATCAAAAACGCACCAGTTGTGTGTCGGCGGCAGAAACTGTTTGTGCTCCACTCCATCAAGAAACTACACCTGGCTACAAAAGGTTCCTACCTATATATGGACACACCCAAATTATGGTCGACAGTGCAATTATACCCCCTTGTGGACAGATTGAACTACTACATCCATACAGCGCTGTTGCCCGACAGTAATTATTATACTGAATGCAACCAAGTAAAAAAAAAAAAAAACCTATGATATTGTTTAACGCGAGGACGGGAAATCTGGCGACATTTTGATCTCATCCCATCCCTACTTAATTTTATCAAAACATAGTTTAATTTTCTTTAACTCAGGTCATGTTGAGGTGTCTGGCAGAGAGGTGATTAAGCCCTGATTGGAGTCAGGTGTGCTGCATCACCGCTCTGTTAATAAAAGTGGAGCTGTCCGGACACGGAGTGTGACAGGTGGGAGACAGGCCACACTGAAAAGTCTGTCTGTGAGTTTTGAGTTTGTTTTGAGGCTTTTGATTTATCTAATAAAGTTATGGTCTTCAGACATCCAGATGTTCAGACATCTGTGGGTGAACCCGGGCGTGGCAAGCTTTATTGCCACACCTGGGCTCACCCACAGATGCAGCACACCTGGCTCAAATCAGTGCTTAATGACCTCTCTGCTACAAAGTGCATATACTCTAATGTGCCCCCCATCTTTTCTATTTATCTGAAGGGTTTATAAATCTCTCATCAGCTGTTAATTTAGGACTACACAGGCTTTTGTTTACCAGAACAGTCAGAATAATGATTGGCATAAACCATGGAATGTCGATCAAGGGCCAGGTGTGGTGCCGGATGATCCCACAAACATTTTCTCTAATTCTCCAATTCTAGTGGTAAAAAACTTGACTTTTGATGCAAAAAGCAAAAGAGAAGCTGAACTTGGATGCAAACAAGTTTTATTCCAAAGAATAACACTCTGAGCCGTGGACCAGCCAACGACTGAATTCGTTCGGCTGTTTTCCTCCTTTTATACTCTCTATAAATAGTGTCACTCTTCAATTGCGCCAGAGGACTTACTTCAGTCAGAGTATGCACACCTGCGTATTCAAACATCACCCAGCTACTGCACTAAGCGACTCCACACACATCTCTAAGACTCTGTTTAGGAGTAACTCTACTTGTTTGAAGGCCATACAACTCGGTTTGATGACAGTTCTACGACTGGTGTTTTCGCCATACGTCCTTAGCTAGTTCTGGGATACTGTGCAGGTACGTGACCTCCCCATGAACTCAATCTCTCTGCACTCTTCTCTAAGTCTCTGATCACTCTCTGCATACTCACTTTCCCCCCCTCCTCTCTGCTCTCCCTACACTGAATATGACCTCAGCCCTGTATGTCCTCTTTAAGCTGTAACCACCTCAGCCATGTCCACTCTGCTTTGACTATGCATTCAGCCTTGTGCATGTGTCCAGGCTGTAAATCACCCAAGCCATGTCCACTTTGTTTTTTCCCCCACACTTCTTGACAGAATGAAGGTCTCGTATCGAGGACATTTTCTCCACAACATCTATACAAACTCCTTCATCGACTCCCCAGAGTTCAGGTCCACTGAGATGCACAGAGGGGAGAAGTTCCAGGTAAACGTCATTGATCAACAAACAAAACACATTTCTGTGCAACTCTAATTTTCTCATTTACAGCTGCAGGGGTGGTGATTTTACTGCAGTCAGATAGTGTATACTCAGATAAAGTACATATATAAATGCTTCCAGGCTGCAGTGAGGATGGAATGGGATCCATTGGTCATACACAGGTCACAAAAAATGCATTTTTTTGTTTTTTTAATCTGCTATTGTACTACACATCTCTACATACAGGCTGGTATACTGACAAACACAAATGACTCCAGTAAAAAGGCAAGATTCACACAGGACTATGAAAGCGCTGCACTAAACCTAATTTATTCATATATCAGCTTTCATAGAAGAAAAAAAACTCATAACATGCCTCTCTCACCATATATATTTCATATTTTCACCTGAATATGTGTTACTTTATTTAATGAGAATTGATAGGTCAGTGTTAAAAGTTAATATAAGGGTAACTGTACTGTTACACCCAGTGTGACTCCTGTCCTATACTGGGATTACTTCTATACTTCTCTGTATCGTATCCTCTAATGAATAGGCCAGTGCCGTAGTTGAATGGATTTAATACAAGAAGTGTGAAACTGAAATACACATACAAAAAACACAGGAATGCCTTTGTCAATAACAACACAAATTGCTTCTTACATATTTCACACATCAGTGTAATTGATCAGCAATGTGAATATAAGCCTAAACTAAACCATACACTACATAACAGGAAAGCTGAAAGCCTCCAATTCGCCACTACACTATAATTCACCAGTGGAACGACAGTCACAACGCAGTAAACATATTATAACAACTATAAATGTACATTCTAACAGTATTTTCAACACATTTACTCACTTATCTTGCCCCTCGAAGGGATAGAAACAAGCCAGAAGACGTAGAAGGGTGATCAAGATATCAGCCAATGAGGCTGGTGAACTTGCAGCCGTCAGTTTACTCTATAACAGGGGTGTCCAAACTCGGTCCTCAAGGGCCGGCGTCCTTCAGGTTTTAGCTCTCTCCCTGCTCCAGCATACCTGAATCTAATGATGATGTCATCACCAATGTTGTGAAAAAGCCCAATAACGAGCCTCCTATTGAAATCAGCTGTGTTGCAACTGGGAGAGACAGAAACCACGCAGGACACCGGCCCTCCAGGACCGAGCTTGGACACCCCTGCTCTATAATGTCCACTTAACTGCTGAGTGACAAACCTCAGCCGAAAGAACTGTGCTCTATTGCGGCCAGTTTCAACACATTAACAACATATCTCTGAAATAGACTGAAAGAAATAAAACAGCGTACAAACATGGAACCGATCTGACAGAATTCAAATAATTAAACTGAACTAATCATTTTTTATTAATCCACTGGAGAAATTACTTTTTCCGCACTAACCCAGCCTCTGTCCAGAATGCAGAGGTGCAGCGACATAATGGTGTTTGAGGAGGTCAAGGGTCTTGCTCAAGGACCCACGTTGGAGACCTGTTAGCTGTGGGATTCAAAACTTATGAACTCTCGAGCCCATATCGACTTCTCTAACTTCTTTGCCACCACTGCCCTTGTTTAACTAAATTAAAGATTTTTTTTTTAATGGTGGAAAAATGTGTTTAGTTTGATTTTACAAACAAGAGCACAAAATGGTGCCCTCAGCTCAAATGCTCTAAAGCAGTGATTCTCATCCATGGAGCCACTACCCTTCAACTACTAGGCTGCTAAAAATGTTCTGTTCTGCTCCTGTGGGCCGCAAGTGCCTCGGGACCTCAATGCCGCTTCCCACCATTTGGGCACTTACGCATCATTCAGTTGTTGAACGCTCTCCAATAAGCAGCAGAAGAAGAAGCCAGATGTAAACTTATGTGTGTGTGTGTGTGTAATGACCATTTTAGTCCAGTGGGTGATTAAAGTGGAATAAATGGCCACAATTGTACAACCAACGGCATCTTCCCTGTCTGCCTGCATTCAACTCCACATCAGAATTGACCAGACAGGCAGCTTTTGTTACCAGCAGACATGAGCCAACAGTGAGTGAAACTCCATAATAAACTAGAAAAGCACTCAGAGAGTGCAGACCCCCGCCAAATGGCGTTTTCAATGTGAAAATTTCCCAAATTCAAAGTGCCACCATTTCGTTAATCTGAATCAGATCCAGTCGAAATATGGCACAATTCAGGGCGATAATCCTACAAATATACATGTCAAATTTCAAGAGAATCGAAACAAAATTCTCCAAATTAATATTTTTGAAACTTGTAAATGGGGTTTGAAATGTTAACTTCTGGAATTTTTCCTGACCTTATTCTGGACACGATCCAGATGTAATTTTGCACCCTAGTAGATATGACCATCCTACAGATCACTGAATTTTTGTGGTCAATCAGATATGATCTCCAACAGATATGATTTTTTGAAAACGGCTCAATCATAAGTAAAGGGGAGAAACAGAATCTTTGATATTTTTTTGTATCCAGATGGTTATCTGGATCACTCTCAAAATTGAATGGAATCTAAGTTGGGTCAAGACACATCTTCTGAATTTTTTTTAGGAAGATCCCGTCAGGAGTTTTTGCATAATCC
>OMNM01039256.1:0-22690 GCA_900302745.1 Parablennius parvicornis | reverse complement strand
ACCCCAAATAAATTTTTTTTTTTTTTATGACTTGCTTTTTGTTATGTATCTGTTTTAACACTCTGCTTTGAGTGGTACTCACTACAACACTGTACAAAATACAAGCAACGCAATGCTTCTAAAAGTTGAGTGGCCAGAACAAAATATTACATTACACTTTTGATGTGCCTATGTATCAGCAAAATCCTACATGCAGAAAATATATTCATTTAATAATGTATTTTGGGAATAAATCAATTAAGTTGCTGGAATTTATGCACAAAAATGTGTTACAAATTAAGCTTAGTTTTCATCATACGTTGTAGAAAAATTATTTTTTGTCCTTTTGTTCAACATTGTGAAACCTCGATGGGAATTTACATTTGTGTCCTACATTTGTGGCTTTATGTTGCAGTAAACAGTAACAGTAAGTAAACAGTGAATAAATAGATGTCATGTGATTACCAAATTCACAATGCTATTGACAGTGTTATGAATGATTGTAATGTGATTACCCTAACCTGTTTAAAAAGAGGCGCTTTGCAATCCAACTGTGACTGTAACAGTCAGCCGTGCCCCCAGGGAAGGTATTAACAGGAGCCACCTTGAGGCTCTCACTGTGTCAGCTGGTGTGGTTCTGCAGGAGGACGTATTTCACAACAAATGATCAATTAAATTTACACTGACCAGATGATGCACAGTAAGCTTGGAGTGCTTCTGGGCGCTCTGGAGCTTTCTACTTTGATGTTTTGAAGCTTTGACGAGTTGAACAGACACACACACACACATACACACAAACATAGACGCACGCACACACACACACACACACACACACACACAAACACACACACGCACACATTGATGATCTTTGAGCAAACCCTCACTGTCAACTCCACCTTTCAGTTCTTGGTCTCCGCCTTCTGTCATTGTGCAGCAGAACTGCAGCATCAGCCTTTCACACCATACAAAGCCTCGTCATTCAACACCACTGTTGCCTGACTTGTTGTTGCACTATGCAGCATTGTTTTTTGGACACATGGCAGGCCTCTTGTTTTTGAGTGAACATGTGGTAGATTTGGTGTGAAGTGGGCGTATCTGGTAACAGCCAGTTGGTCCACTCTGAAGGAAGGTGTTGGTGGGCGGTTAGGCTCTAATGCTCAGTCTGGTCAATTGTAAAACACAGAGGTCCTTGTCTTCTACTTATCTTTGGTAGAATATCACATCTTTATAGTGGTGTGACATACAAGATTACTGTTTTTTTTCCCTCCAGGTAGTGTTTCAAAATGCTCTACTTCATCTGAACTTCTCATTAACCTCATATCGACTTGTGTGGGAGCACACAGGCTATATTTCATAAAGCACAGTGATCAAAGGATTAAAGAGACAAATAAAACGTTTCTCTTGTCTCTTTTCTAGCAATCATCTCAAAATCTATCCAGTGCCCCAATCAACCCATGATATGATTTTATCTAAAAAAGTCCAAAGTAAAAGTACCTATTTGACAGTACCTTTATATCATTTATTAGTCTGATAGTTTGCACCTATCACATTGCAGACAGACGAACATAACGCAACTATGATTGTATATGTAATAAAACATAAAAGAATGTCAATAAATTATTAAACAATTTTTCTTTTTCACATATTGTCCCGGGTTAAAACTTCACAGCTCCTGATGTCAAAATGAAATTTTGCATAGAGGACTACATTTCCAAGGTCTGGCAATATTGACCTGCGTCCAACACTGCAGGTCATAAAATTCTTCTTTTGGTAGAAGCAGACATTTCTCCACTGTGACCTACTGTTGCCTGGGTGAACGATGCTCCACTGAGCTGTAGCTTATCACCCACACTCAACATCCCAATTCCATTTAGCGAAAGTGGAAGTCTGAAGGAGAATGGAATGCTATGTTTGTCTTTCTGCAAGACGTAGCACCAGCCTCCGGATGTGCAAATCTTCTAGTTGAGTAATAGAGAATGAAAATAAATGGATAACAAGCCAAACAGATCCGAAGCTATTAAGTTCATTTTGGAGAACAAACACTGGAAACACTGAATATCAGGCTCTGCACAACCAAAGGCGACACTGACCCAGCAGAAATATGATCTATAAAAGCTATTTTATTGTTTTAGAAAGAATAATGAAAAACACAATTGTACTGAAATAATGCCAAGATTTTGATTAATAAAAGTGTGGCAAAAAAATCATTAAGTCATATGTACATGTTGTGTCTGGTTAAGATTGTACAATGCATTCTTTCTCATCGCTGAGCAAGGCAAACACACAGGACACACAGGACAGACTTGAGGCATCAAAAGGTAATTAATGGTTGTATATTATCAAGCAGCTGTTGGAGGGCTTTTGTTCTGCCAGCTCCACAGTAACCAAGTGTCTGTCTATGCTAGGTAAAAGGGAAGAGTCTCCTCGGTAGGCTGAAGGCGCTCAGCATCTGTTGGGACTGTTCATAGGCCTGTGCCAATAGAGCTCCGATGACTGGTCATTATGGAAAATTATCAGTTGGATATGATTTTTTTTCTTATCTTAAGGTGCCTGAAATAAGTTCAAGGAGTAACAAGATAACTCACATGCAAGTATACATTCAATGTATTAATACTTTAGAAAGTATTGCATTTTTGAGTTTGAGTTTAGCTTCAGCATTCTGTGGAATGACTGTTCTGACTCTCCCTGATTTCAAATTATAGTATTATTGGAATCATAACCCACAGACCAATAGATCTCACGGCCAGTAAAGTTAGCAAACAAGGCTTACGGGCAACTTTGGAAAAATGCAGAAATAAGAATGGAAGAAATGGAACTAGAGGCTTTGAAAGATTGTGGGGGAAAAAGAACTCAAGGGGAGGTGCAACGCTCACAACTCACCTCTGAATCACAAAAACACGCCTTTCTGATTCACCGCCTGACACTAACCCAACCCACAAATAACTCTCTGTTCGCCTCAGTGATGACCTCACCAGATCCATTGCATTTCTTGTCAGAAGTCCAAATGTTTTTCTTTCCCTGTTTTATGAGATTTCCACTGGTGATATGTGTCATTAAGACTGAATGAGTGGATACGCTATTTTGTAATTAGAGGATGTTGCATGTGGCCTGAGTCAGTTGTGACTGAAATGGTTGGGAGAACAAATTCCTTCCCGTTCATTTGTGCCAAAAGGAAGAGGAAAAAAAAATTGTTGCCAAGTTATTTTTCATGCAACCTATGGCGTTTTGTTTTGCTAAATAAAGCAAAGAAACAGAACAGGTTAACTAAGGTACTTTATGCTTAAGTGAAGACCCTGAAATAGTTAGAGCCACGATGTCCAACTCGTGGCTCAGGAGCTGCATGTGGCTTTTCAGTGTCTGGGGACTGACTCCTTGTACCCTTCTCAAAATTACTTGGAAACAATGCGTTTTACTCTGATTTTGTTAAACAGCAATCCTTCAAATTGACTCTAAACATGCGTTTTGAGGTGAAAAATGTGTCTTAGAAAGTCACTTGCGTGTTATCTTTCCCCGCTGGTGAATAATGTGGATTTTCCAGCCACAACCTCAGTAGGGCAAACCGGAGGAACAAAAATAGGGAATGGAATTAACTTACAAAACATATTTTTGCCACTTAAAACAATCTTGACATTGTCTACACCTGACAAGTCCAAAGTCTAGCTCCAGGGCTGATCATGGCCCAAGGTAAAGCTATTCACCCTAAATGCACTCACTATTCCTATTATGAACTCATGTTTGCAGCAATTGTGTTGCACATAAATCAAGTATTTTAAAAATAAATCACATGCATATTTCAGGTTCTCATTACAATAATTTATTATCCAAATAGCGCAACATTTTTAGCCGACACAGTTTACCTACATATGGCGAGCTTGTAACTGTTTGGAACAAAAAACTACAAAACTATTATCATATATTAAGAAACATTTTTTAGTTGTTTAAAAAAATGTATTGCATAATCCAGTGTGGCCCTCATTAACACGATCAGTGAAAACTAATAGAAATTAAAGCTGCAAGCAGCCTTGGCCGGGACCTCGGACTCTGGCCTCTGGCCCATTGGGCTGGGCCCAATCACGGCCTCTGGCACATTTTAATATAGATAGAATATAAACTTTGTAGGTTTTAATAAAAACTAACTTTTATATGGAAAAATGTGGGGGGATTTTACTTCAAAGATCAACTAAGCTCCAATCTGGCTTATCCCTAAATATAAATCGATAAGGTTTCAGGTGTAGATTTTAAAGAAACAGATTTTTATTGTGAAAATATTTGGGGCTTTCATTTAGAAAGGCAGCTCACCCCAAGTTTAGCTATGTGGCAGGATAAAGAAAACCTCAGGAGCTGAAGGTGAATGATCTTTTTATTTGAACAAAAAACTACAACTAACCAGGAACAGCAGAATACCGCCAAAAGCGGGAACCCCAGAACACGCCCCTCATCCCACAATCCTCTGGGTGAGAGACCCGCCTCCTTGTCCGCCACAGCTAAACAGTTAATATCCATTTTGAAGTCAACATTGTGATTTTTGATAAAGAAATACTTTTATTTTGAAAGAGTTTGGGGCTTTTATTTGGAAAGTCAGGACATGCAGGTTAGGTGGTAACAGTGAAATTGACGTGGTATTGCGTAATACTTGGTGAGAATGATGAAACACTGATGGAGTCAGCTGCAGTAGTGTTATGAACAGAGTGAGGGAGAGCAGAGACGTTATCACATATTTAGGAAACAACTCAGCAGAATCCACCGTTTTTTGGCGAAGTTTTTCATGAAATTATCATATTTTGAAAGGTAAATTTGTTGTCTTTCAGTCTGTGTGGGTTTGGAAGCAGCCAGATGTAAACTTCAAACACCAGGAGGCTCAGTTTGACGCAGATGCACAATTCTACTCCATCTGACTCAATGTTAAATTTCGCGTGTAATCACGTGAATCAAAAAAATTAAACCATTGCTCCCAGACAACGGTCATGTTTTAAGGAATTTTCCCCACTTGTGTTACATCGTCTTGTTCGGTAGGTTCTTGTTGCACTGCTGATCTGCTCACTTTGTCAATCAGAATCATGGTACAACCACAGTCGTCTCTTGTTTGAGGTGTTTGATTCTCTGCTTTTCTTGAGGATAAATTTCCATTTCCCCTGTTGTTTCAATGAGACGAGGCAGACGGTGTTTCGGCGTTCAGAACTTTGAGGGCTTGTAAAAAGGAAACCGCTCGATAACGTAAAAACATATTCTGAATATTTGAGCAGAAGGGTCTCCACTGTCATTTCATTGTGTTTTGAAGAGGGTATGATATCCGTCCTCAGAGGAGATAGCATTTGCGTCAGAGCCTTTTTTGTGCAAATTTATACATTTTTTAATTTAACCTTTACTGAACCAGGAAGGTCCCATTGAAATTAAAAAAGTTTTTTTCAAGGGAGTCCTGGCTAAATTAGAAATTGTGGACTTCCTGTTGGATTTTGGTCAGAATCAGCACGTGATTTGTAAGTCTCAATGAGTTGAACAAATGACTTTTGGTTTGATATCCCTACAACATTCCTACGGGCCGTGGTGGCCATTTCAGTGTTTGTAGGTGGCATTAGAGAGCACTTTTGGCACTCTGGGGGTGAATTTTTAAATTTTCTGAAATTATGCACTTGTCCTGATGAGTGTGCCAAATTTGGTTTTCGGGGGTCAAATTTGGGTTTGATTCCCTGGAGCGCTTGAATAAGAAACACTGAACTATGAAAAAGAAAAAGAAACATACAGAGAACAATAGGGTTCAGGCCTTCTGGTCGAGGTTCATAAAAAAGAAACACTCAAAGAACAATAGGGTCCTGGCCTTCCGGCCGAGAGCCCTAACTTCTACGGTGCAGTGTTGGATGTGGCACCTTAGTCCTGGTTCATTGCCGACCCTAATGCTTAAGCATATCACCAGGATCAAACTGGCTGCTATAACATTTCAGCTACATCCATCCTAATGATAAAGACATTTCTTAGGATTTCAATGTAGATTCACTATTTTCTCTTTATTTGAAAAGTTAGAAATGTGAGAAATGTTTTATGGCTCCAGACAATCTATATTTGTGAGAAGGGGGAGAAAGGGGAGAAAACATTTAGTTGGGAATAGTTGAAGACCCCTGAGAGACACCAACAGCAGAACCAAGCATTTACCCAATTTCTGTAAGAGTAGTGTACAGCCTCATCTCTGAAAAAGCATGTCTGCCTAGTAAATCCCAATAATTATTTCAATATGTACTGCTTAGTCATTATTTGTTTACAGAAAGACCTTTTGTGTTTAGATAATGAAATTAGCCTGGCTCCCTCCAGCTTTCTATGCATCATAAACAGTTTTATTAATTGCTAACTGCTCTGAGTAAGCCCTGCAAAAAAAAAAAAAGCTACTGTAAGGACACTGGATGTTAAATCATTGTCACTTTCAAGAGTGGGATCTGTATTGATTGTAGATGGCATCATTACTCAAAAGACCCCACAGTGTCATTTAAGTAATGGGAACAGATTATTAATTCAGATGAAGTGCTACTTAACATTGATCAGGGATGTGCTCTCTGCTCTGCTGTAATGCATAAATAACCTCACATGGGTGTGATTCCCCCAACATGCTGTGCTTCATTAAAACTCATCCCATGTGCTGACATGACAAATCTTGATGTGCACCACCTCACAGTTTCATCTCCATGAGTGCTGCCTTCGCCCTGCGGTGTATTTATGCTTAAGTAGCAGATTATAGATCAGTTCATGAAGAACTACTTCAGGCCAAGTGCTGGTATAATGTGAGTGAGCTGTTTAAAAGGTTTGGCGGTGGAAACGGAGAGGACTACATTCAACTGCATACATCCTAAATGTCTGAGGTCATGTACAGAGTTAATTAAGGATCACATTGTGAAAACCAGCTTAAAAAGGTAACTTTCTATTTGTTTTTACCCAGAAACTGCTGACACATATGACAATGCAGCCACAACATCTGCTGGGTTTTACAATATTCAACATGTCTCAGCATGCAGTCGTCCCCTGGTGACACACATATCCGGTGTCTGATGGGAAAGCGGAGCAGTGCAACAAACAGGTCATGCGCATCTTCTCAGGGCAGCAAGGGTCATGTGAGCGACAGCGAGGAAGGCATCGGGCCAGGAATAATTCTTAGAAGTAGATGGTAACAACTCCCCAAGGACAACGATGATATTCTCAAATGATGAGACAATAAACTAAACCTTTTGGTTTGCCTGATCGTTGCTCCCACTTCTTCTGTATAATCAACATTTCTGTTGTACTTTCATATGCATATGCATGCTCTTGCCTTATAGGGAGATGTTTTCTAGTTCAAATCCAGGCAAGGTGGTTGAATGAGGTTATTTGGTGATCCTGAATTGCACAGAAGGGGGAATGTTAGAGTTTGTTTTTCTGCTGCTCTGAGTTTGCCCTGTGATGACTGGTGACCTGTCCTGGCCAGTGACCTGGTCCAGAAAGCTGTCCAGAAGATTCAATAGCTATTGCATTTATTTCTACCCAATCACAAATGTTATAAGTCAATCCTATGCAATGTATGTAAATTTCAATGTTGTAAATTATATAGTTGTTGTTGTAGCTCTCGCTTCACAAAAAGAGACTTCTCAAGTAATGAGTGTGTTTGGAGGATTTTCAATGACAGATTTCATCTCTTAGCTGACTCTGAATTGCCTGTAGATGTGAACGTGAGTGTTCGTCGCTAACTGCCTCTCAGTGTTTGTTCAGTGATTGACTGGCAGTTTATCCAGGTGTATAACAGATGGATGGAAAATTATATATGAGCATAAAGAAAACAACTTTAAAAGAAAACTATGCCATTGAGTTAAATTACTGCTAACAATGCCATATTGAAAAATAAATCTAGTCATTGTGGTTATGAGCAGCTTCAACCTTGTACATGTCTTGTACATGTGGTTACTTAAAGACCAAGTTCTGTACATTCTTATAAAGCTTTGTCACCATGAATTTACTAGTTTAATGCTCAATCATTAGAAATTAGGCAAATCTTCATCTAATATGTATCATAGATTTGAGGTATTTTTTTTTAAATATTAGTAAGAGAGGAGGGGTAAAACTATAGTTTATTTTCAATAAGACCTGCTGTTTCATAACTCAATCTGGATTTTTCCCAAAAATATATTCTTGAAAATGCAATGAGGACAAGGTAAATGCTCGGCCCCTGTAACCCACTGTCTTGGTATTAAAAGAGAGATAAAGGAAAATGCACAGATCTTGCAATGCAGAAGCATAAAATATTAATTTGAATTCATAGTTTAGAGAATTTATACTTATCTGTTAGCTTATGGCCCTGAAAAAAAAATGGAAACAAAAAAAATGTATGTTTGACTTTTTAGTTGAAATAGTGTCACCTCCAATGTACTTTATAAACGTCACAGTAAACCAAAATAGGGAAAAACATGATGAAGTCTTTGACATTAAGGTGCACATATTTATGTATGAACATCTGCTGTGCTATTTTTAAGTCAAGGTCATACAAAATGTGAATGATCTGCACAGGCATTCTTGTGATTAAAGTATTCTAAGGACTCCAGTGACTCCCTTCTTTGTTTTACAAGGAAAGTCACTTCATTGGAGTTCATATTTTAACTTTGTGGGAAATATCATCATTTTCTGTGTTTTCTTGTTACACATATCGCATTTGGGAAGTTGTTGCAAAATCTGTGACTCATTTTTTCTGGATAAAAAGTGTCTCAGTGTTGCCTCCCTGTTAAGTTTAATCACACAGGACTGTGTGCATTCATAAAACCAAATGTGTGAGTGAAAACCTACTAATGAAAAACCGTGAGTATGACAAAAGCTTTTGTTTTGCTTTTGTCTTTTTCTTAATTATAAGTTTTTCTGCTCAAAGCCTGACCTACATCCTTTGGCAGTGAGTAAATGAGCTCTATACTGAATGATTCCACACTTTGTAGCAACTTCCTGAAAGCATAGGTCTGTAATCTGTGACTGATTAGCTATGTAGTCAGAAACCACCAACTGTACACAAATCATGATGTCATGTTGACAGTCGACAAGCATTTAATATTCTTCCTCAAATTATCTGTCGCCCGAGACCTTATGAATCTGGCAGTTTACAGCGCATTCATGAAACAGCTGAGGCAAAACAGGGACTTGCAGTCAGGCGGCATCACAAGCCACAAGTGAAACTCCAACACAATGCAGTAATTTATGGGAAAACAAAAATAAACACAATTAAGGGGCTCAGATCAGATGGGAAATCTCAGAATTAGAGTCAGTATAACATATAACAACCACAAGAAGATATTTTCTTTTCATCTGCTGTAGTTTCATTCAAGCACTGTGTTTGTTATGAGTTGTTCAATGGCTGAAGCACAACAAAATGCCTCCGTCAAAATGCCCCTCAGTCTCCCTCAGTAACTCAGATGACGCAAATGTCCCTCTCACTTATTTTATCAAGATAATTAGTCATAGATTTCTTCTTATCACTCAAGCTTTGGGTCTGTTTTTCAGTTACAACATGTTAAAGACTCTTTGTAATCAGCTTGTTGTTCCTGTTTAAATGTCTCTTTCTTTCAATTAAACTCTGCACGTATGTCATGCAGTGAAAATTTGATTAATAGCTCACCTTTAAAAAGAAAAATCACACATCAAATTAAAACAAATCCACGGGACAGTCTTGTTTACTCCTTGTTTACTCATCTAGTAAACTGACAAACCCTGCAACGTTAATATGATTGATGTAAAATTACAATAATGTTTGGAAACATATCGAAAACCAGATGTGGAAATGAATGATTACATTACTTGAATTGTACTCAAATCCACATAAAAGTGCTTTTGTTAAAAATACTTAACTACAACTACAACAATTAGTTACTTTTTAAATGTTGGATGTTTAACTGTATTGTCAATATATAGAAAACATTTTCAGGATTGAAAGCATTAACCAATGCTTCTGTCCATTCATCACCTATATTGCTTTATCCAATACAAGGCTGCTGCTCATCCCAGTTGATTGCTCATATTTAGACCCACAAGCAATGTCACAGTCAAATGCATGTTTTGGGACGGAGGGAGGAAAGCAACACCAAGAGAAAATCCATACGAATACAGAGACAATATGCAGACTTCACATAGAAACGGTCTTGAACATGATATTCTCGCTATGAGACAGGAGCACTAACAACTACACCACTGTGTCCTTTTCCAATCTACTGTCACAATGACTTGAATTTGAAGTTCGGCAGATATTTTTCTGGAGAGTTTTGAAGACGGACAATAGAGTTGTGACACACCATGACATCACTGCCCAGCCTGAAAAGCTGAGAAAAATTATAACTCAAAATCACACAGCAGCAAAGCTTTCTCTGATCTTAGTGCACATGATACCTGGTTCAATTACAGGTTCAGATGGCTAATTCTGCTGAGTCAGCCTCCTACTGTACACCTGTTCAGCTGTAGAGATTTCCATGTCTTCTTCGGAAGGTTAAATACATCACTACCATCTGCACCACGCACCAAAATGGAAACATAAATACAGATGGAGGAGCTCTGTGACAGGATGACCAGTGTCAGCAACAATAAAAGAGCTGGGACAGTAAATTGGCGCTGAATCGATGAGTGGGAGTGTTGAGTTGTGGGAAATCTGAGCTCATTTCCTCCCTTGTCAAGGTCCAATAAGCAAAAGGGTAGTGCATCAACATAGAAGCACTCACTGCACATTGCACAAAGATGTAAAGAATCAGTCTGCACTTGCTCACCCTGATGAAAGAGAACAACAATCTTAACCAAGAAAATAATGTAATTAAATATGCATAAATCACATCTCATAACAAAATTCTTAACATGGCTTTCTATGAAAGTGTGTCACTGCATGTGTATGTCAGTGTATTGGAGAGGCAGTTGGACACAGCTGAGTCCTGTGGAGAAGTTGCGCCTGGGCCACTAAACACGTCCCGTATGCTGAGAACCATTAGGTAAGGCCCATCTGCCTTCTATAACAGGATGCTCAGGAAAAGCTCTCAAGGGAAAGGGAACTGTTTCTTGTGGCAGCCTCCCCTCAATCAATAAGTATTGATCCCTCACTTATCTCAGAAACAGCCTAGTAGATGAGATGTCACACATCTGACCTCCGGCGCGGACAGAAGGGACGTCAGCAACGCAAGCGCTGTGTTGTGGAACACAACATGAATTCATACAAGCCGAAAACATCTGCACATCTGTACTGTTGAGGACACTCGCACATAACAGGACGATAGACAGGTGTATATGTAGAAAAGAGGAGGCGTGCAGTTCTTGAAATAGTAAACTATTTATCTACCTGGTTGTATTTGTCAAACCTTACGTGGACAGTTATCCAACAGCTATTCTCCTTAACACCGGCCTCTGAGCCCCCGTCTCCCCACTGAACCCCCCCACTCTTGTTGCAGGCAGACAATTAATCAGCTCTTTATTGGCAGGATGGCTCACTTCCACTGCAGCTGCTGTGCTCAGCAAAATGGTAAAATAAATAAAGCAGCTAAACTGACAGACGGACAGATGGCTGGATGCATGTATTAATGGCAATAGTGACCTTGGATTATATCCTTAGTTTTATTTGTTGTGTTTGATGGAAAGAGTTAATGTCACACACATGCACATCCTGTCGTTAGCATTATATGAGTATATGATGCCAGTATAATCATCTTTAAAATAAGCATAGTGTCACAGAAGCACATAGAAGGATGCAAATGCTCCACAGCTTATAGATCAAGAGCTCAATGACAGAAGGTTTTCCTGTGCACAGGCAGCTGTTGGAGTGTTGCTGTGGAAAGGTCCCTGAGTCCCTGAGTGCCTTTGTGCTGTGAATATTAAACATTTACATACATTTCCCCTCTTCCTTTTCTCCTGTCACATTACTTTGAATCAGATCAATCTCTTGGGGTTTGTCAGTGTGTGTGAGGATGAGCTTCCCTCAGAGAACTGCGCCCACCTCTCACAAAGTGCATATGCTTAGTCGTACACAACTAGAATTGTTGCGTGAATAATGGACTTCACATCATAACATGTTATCACTTACTGCTGTTGAGATGCAAAATAAATGAAAATCCTGCTTCTGCTTGTGCTAATTAGATGCTTTGCATTTATAATGTCTGGTAGCTCTTCATAAATAGTCTATAACTGTTGTATCTCTTGCACTATGGCACCATTTCTTCTGTTAAATTGAACAATGTAGATAGATAGATAGATAGATAGATAGATAGATAGATAGATAGATAGATAGATAGATAGATTTATTCATAGATTCATAGATTCAGTTTCATATTATCAATATATGCTGCATTAAAACTACCACAGTATTCAATAAGAAAGAGCATCAGCTAGAATGTCATATAAAGCTGCAGCTCTGCAGTGTAAGCGTAGACTCTGTTGCCACCCGCAGCAAAAGTCTCTCCTGACTCGCTCAGCAAGGATTCATTATATACCGCTCTCACGACAACGCACTGAGAACTATGCAACATCGTGCTCCACACATTAAAGGGCGTAAGCTTCCTAAGAAGCTGCGTCTGCTCTGACCCCTCCTGCAGACAGCTTTGGTGTTGCATTCCCAGTCTAGACTGTTGTCAAGGTGAACACCCAGGTTTTAGTAGCCCTCCACCACCTTCACCTAATCTCCCAGGATGAAGGTGGTGTACAATTTAAAGCCAGTCCTGGACATTAGCTGTATACACATACATTTGGCTGGTCTTAGAATTTCTTTTACATCCCATAAAGTGATTTTTTTTTAAACATCCTTAGCATTTTTGGATACATAAGAAGAATATGAAAGTAAGCGATAGACCTTCATATATGTTAAAACACCTTTAAATCTACAGGAAAAAGCACAAAAAAGGTAGACTCAATGCAGAAGGTACTAGACGAGCTGTTTGTGACTACAGTGCTAGACAATTATTGAATTATACACAAAGTGAGAGCCTTGATTCCTCATTTGCAGCTCATGACTGCTGTAAAATGCAATTAATGGATTTCTGATTTATTTAGTGAGCAGTAATGGACGAGTTCCCGAGAGCTTGCTGAGACAGATTACAGCAAGTGCTTTATCCAGGCTATACAACGGTTCCTTCAAGAAAATGAAGTAATTCCAGCTTTGATGAGGTAAATTAAGACAGCAAAGTAAAAGTTCAAAGAAAATTTAGATACAGCCCCTGAAAAGAACAATGTGCACTAAATCACAGTTAATGTAAACAAAGTTAAATATAGAACTACGAAACACAACAGGGATGACCTGGCAGTTTCAGGCAGAGGTCTTTTAGAGGCAACGTCTGTCAAAATAGCAGGTGAAAAAGCTATTGTTTGCGGGGACTCAAGCAGAGTGTCAAGCAAAGGGCACACACTATCTTTCTTTTCTTGCAAAGAGAGAGATGCCAGGGAAACAGCCTGAAAAATGTGAAACAACAAGGATCCCTGGATGACTGCCATTTTCCTGCAGGTACAAGCAAGCTACTCAAGGATTTAAGGAAAAAAACAGGAAGGGACTTGATAATTGGAGGCACTGTCTTGAAATCTTTGCTTTGTAGTTAAGCTTTGTTTGAATATGATGTGTGTTAAAAATGAGGACGTGAGAAAAACATTTGTAAAGCCACAAAGCCTTAGCTGTGCTAACAGGGGTGCTCTGCATGTGTTTCATTCAACCACAACTGGCATGTGGCGTGTGATCTGATGAAGCGAAAAAAAAAAATTTAAATAAGATTTCATTTAAAACATCTTTCTAGCTGTTATCTTCACTGACAATACAAACACTCCTATCCAGATTAGCACAGGTCTAAATATGTAAAAGCTCCAGTCAAATCTGACTGCCAGGTATTTAAACTAAGGGTCTGACAAGCTGCACAGTGGCTCCACTTACCTCTTTGTCCTGTCTCCCTTTAACAAGTGTTTAGACTATTTGCCATAAATTATGTCCTTGCCAGATGTTACAGAGCAACTGATTAATTAGCAAAGCTCCTGGGTGTACACCAGCACAGCTACAACCAGCCAGCTCATTTCTGTCTCAGTAGTGCAAGAAACTACATCTCTCACATTTTAGATCCATCTAATATAGATGTAAGGAGATTTAGGAAACATGTCTGGCTTGCTTCATTGCAGAAAGCTCAGAAGGACTATTAGAGTCATTTTCATGTGTGTCTCTTGCCAACAGAAGGACATCAAATTGATTGGGTTAGCATAGCATGAAGACTGGACACCAACGGGAATTAGCTGCACGACTTTTGCAAAAGATAAGAAAAACAAATAGAAATCTGTATTGAACACTTTGCCAGTCATTTTAAGAGTTGCAGGGGATTCTTACTTTCTCAAATGTCATGCAAACTAATACGTTCAACCCACTCAAACACCTTTTCTATCATACAACTGTTTTACTTCAATGAGAACGTCTCTTCCATAATAAATGATGATTCAACCATTACTGACAATGTAGAAGCAAAACAGTAGAATAGCTGTGGCTGTGTGTACAGACGCTTTTATTCCCAGAGAGTTGGTCATTTTATATCTTTTACCAACAATCGTCATACTTCCTGCACTCATGGTTAGCTCTTTGATAGAGTTTTAGCTCTTTTATAGGTTTGAATATATAAATATATACATTCATAGTTATACATTTGTCCTTGTTGTATTTATATTATATGATTATTATTAATCAAAAACACCCACTTCCATAAGTGATTCAAAATTAATATGAGTTTACTGTGCACTGACAGTTTACAATCACTGATGGATGTTTTCTCACAGAAAGTGACACAATGTTTGTTTCTTTTAAGAACCATGAAACAGTCTCTTAACTGCCTTCCTCTTAAACAGGCATTAAGTTCATGCTCACACTATGATGGTCCTTTCTTTCCCTAGAGTAACACCCAGTCAAACCTGATAATGCAGACTCCTGCAGTGTTTTAATGATCTCTACATTTCAATTATGTGATTAAACAGTTTTGTGGTGAAAATCATGTTCTGAAATTCAACTGAATCATTGTACACATATAAGAAGGAGCTGTTCCTTCATCACATTAGGACAGTGAAGACAGTGTAAGAGAGACGTGCTTGAAAAATTCAAGAGAAAACACATTTTGCAACATATTTTTAGGACTTAATCCCCCCCCAAAATTAAAAGATAATAATTTTTTAAAAAACTCTAAAAGTCCCTCTTAAAAAGATATTGTCGAAAGTATTGTTACATTTGTTTCATGTGAGCAAATCAGAAAACAGTGACAGAAGGGTTCAAAGCAACCGATAGAGCATTAAAGATAGAGATTAGCTACAGAACCAACATTTAAACATGCATTGAGGAGTAAAACATCTCTGTATGTTCCTTTGATGAGCTACTTAATGACGTTGTCAATGATGAAGGTCAGTTCAGATCAAAACAATTAGCAGTATTTTGGTGTCAACACATTTATTCTCAGTGGAAAACATGGCGGGCCTCTTATGATAAATGCGTAGGGCATGGTATCTCTAAACGGAAATACGACAATATTCAATTAATCTTTATGTCATTCAGTGGTTAACCACAGGGGTAAGCCCTCACACATAGCTAAAGAATTGATTATACAAGTTGATATATTCACATTATGGATGTGTTTGTAGCTTGTAGCCTGGGTGATTTCCCAGCGTTTTGGCTGTCATTTAAAAATCCAATGAATATGTTTACTTTGACCCTAACATGTTGAAGGATTTTTACTTCTGTCAAAAGCTTGTTTAGTAAAATAGGCTGAGAGGCTCACACCCTCACACACATATCTGCATGTATCCCTGCTTGACTTAAAGATAAGGGAACACAAAATATAAGCAGGCTGTGCACTGCACTGTGTGTTGACTAAAATATGTGGATCATAACAGTAGAGGTACTGGTAGTGGGCTGCCAGCCACATACCGCTGTGTCTCTCTCGTTTTCCTCAGAGAACATATAGTCATCAAGTAAATGCAAAATCTGCGTTAAAGGGCATGTATTATAATTCACAATCACTTCTTAAAGGCATGCAACATTTTGCCTTGAAATAGAAGGTTAAAAACCTAATGACCATCGTAATAGCGTGTGTGGGGCAATAAATTAATCCACAGCAAAGCTACATCTACCCTAAAAGATGTTGCTTGAATAGGACTTTTTATATTATGACATTAGAGATTGATATGTACACAAGATTTACCAGTTTGCTGTGATCAAAACAGTGAGCTCTTCATCGCTCACCGTTGGTTGTCTGAGGACTAGTCTCCTGCTAAACAGCACAGAACTGCAACTTTCTTTGCCAGAAATGCCCTGAGTCCATAGGGCAGTGGGCCACACACAAATACATGCAGACAAATGCCCAGATGTTTAATTTACTAACTCCTAACATTATCAGTTCTCCCATGTTGTACAGTCAAGAGGGTAGAAGAAGTCATATTTCTATGCATAGCTCTATTTAGGTTAATAAGTCTGCTGTAATTAGTTACGAGGATGGAAAAGCTACATGAACCGTGATAGGAAGCTAAATGGTCCAATTTTCTCTGTCATATGAGCGTCTTCTCTCCTACATCACTCCTGGCTGTCAGGGAGGCTAAAAGACACCAATTAATCTCCCATGGCTGTTATGGGGCAGGATGACACAGAAAATGGATGGGGAGAGCATGCCGAGACAGACAAGGGTCTATAATTTACCAAGATCACCGCACATTGGCTGGAACCAACTATAATTACAACAGCAGTCAGCAAAAGTTTGGCAATTACGCTATCATTTGTAACAGCTGTAATTAAATTACCACTCTTCATAGCTGCACTTGCTAATTATAGCGATACTCCTCTTCATAGGGCATGTAAAGTGTTGTCCAATTATATGTAGTTCTCTTTAAGTGGTTTGAGACTCTTAACAAATTGCTAAGATATATGATGGGGCAAAAGCATGATAGCTCATCAGATACTCAGCCATGTCAGCCTTTTTTAAGATTTTAATCTGATATAAAGCGACATAAAAGAGAGTCTTGTAGTGTTTTATGAACTCTGCAGTAATAATACTCAGCCCATCTCGTATGTGTGTGTCAGACTGACTGTGCAAACTGTATTCGTCTTTGCAGGCATAAGCTCTGAGTGGCAGACCTGTCGCAACATGTCTGCTTGTCTCCTGTGCATCATCAGCATTACACATTCCTTAAGATGAATCTCTCTGTGTTTGACTGTCTCCATCCAGGCCTGAATAACAAGCGAACATCTCAGCTAGCTGCCTGCTGCTGCTTTGACTCACTGATTCCTCCTGATAACCAACCGCCTACCTCGTTCAGCACACACATCAGAAAGTGAAAGTTTTGATGCCTTGACAACATGCATGCTGCTGGATGCTGATTTTCTCCAACAGATGGCCGTTTGCTCCGGGCAACAGTCGTGTCAGTGCAGTGAAATACATGAATACAGAGCAGCTATGAATCTTGATTCATTTTCTGGGAAAAGCAGGTCTCACAACCTTTTGATTCTTACTGTAAATATTTAGAAATGAACTCAATCATTTTACAGTTCTTTGCTACTTTTTGCTGGTCATGTTTTAAGCTCTTTCTCTACTTTAGTTGTCTCCAATGTTTTTTTTTTGTTTTTATTCCTCCTGGAGCTGCTCCAAATTATGTTGACCACCTCTCTGATCTTCCAATTTACAATTTGCCCAAGTAAAGCAGTGCAGACACACCTCGCTAAAAAACAAAAGCAGGAACTTTCAAAATTGTCCAGTTCCCCACATCCGGCACAACAATTACAGTGTAACTGTTACACAAAAGTTTACTGGTTAATTAATTTGCCTCCATTAAACTTGCTGTTTGCAGCAAGGGAGCCCACCTCGACACCACTGTGGAATTCCATTACACTTACACTTCTAAAACCTTTTTAAAATAGTTGTGTTTTAGTAACATATGTTTTACTTTCATCATGAAGTTTTCTCAAAAGAAAAATTGCTGTATCACCTTTACAGCAAGAGGAGTGCTGCACTTTAAAAATCACTATTATAGATTGTCTTCCTCAATCACTTAAATGTTTGGTTATGTCGGTACCCTTAATATTGATACACTGCTCCCCTTCATTCCAAGTGGCTGCTGTTAGTAGAGGTAAATCAACACACAGCTGCAAGACAAATGTAGGAGCTAAATGTCCAATTATTACTAAAGGTTGTTGTGCACTGTGTTAAAGTACTCTGTCTGTCAGTCCCACAAACATTAATTCAATATTGACATATGCCCACTTTAATGAAATGTCATTCTTTTCCAAAGCGCAGAGCTAGAAATAAAAAGGTGTTGCTGTACAAATATTTACAGCCAGGACTGTATGCTACACATTCACATACTGTATGTTGGAGATTTGCTTGTTTCACACGCTCACAGCTCTTCAGCTCGCCAGTTATCCCCCTGACATCAGGCATTACCACGAGCATTCTGTCGTCTGACTCAGAGCCTCAATGGGCCAGTGAATACTCAATGAGCCTGTGGAAATCCAGCTGGGAATACATTGTCAAAGGGAAACATGGTGTGCCCCTCACCTGCCATTCAATTCTGGAGTCACATTTCAAAAAGGTGCGCCAATCCCAGTTACTCTCATCTTAAGCTTTGGTGCAGGTGAGGTTGAAGCCGTATAATGTGAAGGCGCTAAACTTGAGCTAAGATAAAGCCGCGATCTGTGCACATCCCAGCGCATCAAGCAGAGGGCTCTGATTTCACACAATGAGAGCACAGGCAGTGCAGCAGCATGCTGGTGCTTCTGAGCTCCACATGTGAAATGGTGCATTCCCACAGACGCACAAACACACGCACGCCTTCGGACGGATGCCCTTGTATTCATCATCGACCCGGCAAAATGCACAGATGCACACAAGCAGAGAAGCAAAACCTGACAGCAACACACACACAAGCACACGCTGCTCCCAAATGAGTTCACCGAACAGACTGTGGAGAGAGAGAGAGGTGCAGCCATGCAGAGACAGGGGCCATACACTGCCTGGGAATTATCACATCAAACTTGCACGCCCAATGGTTCTGACAAGCCCAGGGCTAAAACATTAAAGGCTGCTGTAGACAGAAATGACTCTGCTGGACTATGACTAGGCGATGACTATTGTTGTGCACCAGTGATTCACACCATACCAGCAGTGTTCAGATCTACAGAGAACCAAGAAGGGAGCTCTCCCCAAACTTGATCAAGAACCAATGCAGAATGTGTAAAAAATTCTCACAAAGCTCCACTGACTTGCACACAATGCTTTTTATGATGTATTCACACTTTTATCCACAGCAACTTTGGCATTTTTGAAGATGTGGACTTTGTTCCACAAAATCAATCCTGCTGAAATCAGTCTCTGGTGCTGCACTGCACTATCTGCATGTATTACCATGATGTATTCACACAGTGGCTCCCTGCACCTTGTAGCACTTGTATCACAGCCCAGCACTGCCAGAGCGTCAATTTAACACATTGTTATGAGAAAACTGTGACCAAAAAGTCTCTTGGACCTGATCACACAATGAACAAGATAACGTTTGCCAAAGTCTCACAATTATACCATTACAGCATTGTTTGGAAGTGGACAACTACACACGTTTGAAGGATAACTCGAGGCAAAGTGTGAAGCTTTTATCAAAATGCAGAAACAACTACTGTACATAGGGCATTAACATCAGTTTACATCAGTCATACATAGGAAAATATAAATGAAAAAAAGAAGAATCAAAATGGAGACTGTATCTAAAGGCCTCTGAGCATTGAGACAAATGTTAATGTTAAGCCTGGTTTATATGAATTCATGCTGTAGGCTATGATGGTTTAGGTAAGTGTGGGCGTGTAGTCTACATAATAACATGATGTGCACCTCCATATAAATGTAACATGTCAAAGCAAAACAGAGAGAAAAACTGACTGTAGCAGTGCATTTCCTCAAACAGCATGTTTCTCCTGCAGCCACAGCCACTCTGTTTTGACTGGTTTGCGGTCACTCCACTTAAAGTTGAAATCGTTTAATATTTATGACTCCAACACAATCAGCTCATCTTCAGTTACATGATTTTAAAGTACTGAAAACAAATGTATGCACATAACAGAACAACAAGTCACTTAAACAGCTCAGTCAAATGTAAACTGAAACACTGGATGTACATCTCCCACAATCCAAAATATCCTTTTGACATAATTTTGGAGAATCAAAATTGTCCATAGGTGAATGCGGGTTGTTGTGTATCTACTTTTGATTCCTGTAATGGACCTGCTACTTGTTCATGTTGTGCTTACCCTGGTTTTCATGCAAAACAAGTGGTTAGAAGCAAAAGCTACTTGCAGTCTTGAAGCGGATTTATAAGTTAGATGAATGGAATTTTGAGTAAGTAACTTTTCTAAAAAGAGCAACCTGTTTTTTTTTACAACAATGCTATGTTTTTGCATTGGTTGGCAGTGGTGACTTATCACTGTGTTTGTCCATTTCTCAGAATACTTTATATTCACATTCTGTGCATTGTATTCATTATTTGGAAATTAAAACACTTACACATGCCATTTCACTCCAGTATCCAATATTGTGGGAAGCCATAATACTATTATGATGTAAATGAGGTTGTTGCCTTAGTATTGGCAGTACTTCTTTACCATTTTTACTTGAATATGCACAAAACTGAAATAACAAAATCAAAATTGCATTATCCTCAACTCTTTTGCAACAATAAACATTAAAAGAAGTAATGAATTGAAAATAGAGGCTCTACTAAAATAACCCAATAAGAATTTTAAAAAAGACAAACAGGGAAACAAAAACATGCTGAGAAAACATCTGTGGAAGTCTGTGGTTAAGACAAGAGCACATAATAAGCAGTAGTGGGAATCCATTGAACTTTAATGTGCTCTTGATTTAAGGATATAGATAACATTGTAAAGATATTACAACATAAATTACAACCAGAAGTATTTTTGTTAATATTACCTCATGTATTGGTTACTTTTAAAGCACATTTATCAATCACCTGTAAAGAATATGATGGCCTCGTGGGTTTGAATCTCACTGCTGATAGGTCAACACTTCTGTGACTGAAAACAATAAATCATAATTTCTTTCTTATGCAAACAAATGTAGACATAATCAGAAACATCTTGTGCTAAAATGTGGCATTTAAAAGTTCCTATATAATATGCAAAACGCACCGAAAAAAAAAGACCCATTAATGTAGAAATTTGCTAAAGTACTATCTAAACACAGCAACATCATTCATTATTTACATTCCTGGCATTAACATTTGCTGATTAAAATACCTTAATATCGGAGACTCCTGAACACCATTACTTTTGCGTGTTCTTAATCATAAAATTAAATTGTTGAGGATTTTTCACGGGTGTATATGTACTTGTGATGTTGTACTGTGGGTATTCATGCTCTGATGTATCCAGACAAGACTTCAAATCAATACGTAGCACACATCCTGAAAAAGCTTAAAAGAGACAGGACTTTGTGTGCTCTGTCTGCATTTTACCACCAATCCTGCAGATCATTGCTGGAGAGAGGAGATTCAGGCAGACGTAGGATGAATTTTAAAGTCTTCAAAAAACACGCCACAGAAACTTTATGAGCTTTTTGTTTTTTGTTTTTTTTAAACACATTGCTGCACTCATGAAGCAGAAACCAGGTTGTTTGCCTTTGGAGAAGTTCCAACACGTTGCAATATTAAACCAGTAACATGGCGGGTTCCAACAGGAAAGAAACCAACAGGTTCATCATCATATAGCCAACAATGAAGTGAAATAATAGTCACAATTATTTTATATTATATTAATTCACATGTTCTGTACAACTGTTTCTGTTAAACCTTAACATTACAAATGACAAACCTTTATTTTTAATAAAGTTGGGAGAAAGATAGTCATTTGATAAAATAAATGAGAGCAAAACCCAGATGAAAATAATCTATTTGTGCATGCACATTTCTGAAGTTTTGATAAAAACCATCACCTTGTTCAATGATGTCAGATCTGAAGTAGAAGGTTTCTAGTGTGATTTTTTTTCCCATAGGGGAATAGGATTTTTCCCAGTTTCATGAACGCACCATTAAACTTGGGACGTAATGTCACCATGGCAACAGTTTTCAACGTCGTCCATTAAGTTAACTGATTCCAGTTACACTCATTTCGGTTGATTTCGGACAAATCCCACCACATCTTCAGAACGCACTGTTTTTGTGGTAGGTAGTTGTCATATATTTCTTTGTTTGTGTTGTGTATGTGTTTGTTTGTCCACTGTTTCTAAACACTCGTTTCATGCAGGTGAGCGAACACATCCAGAATGACAGAAGGCCTTCGTCAGTTAGTTTTCCTCCGGCCTTTTACTTGTGTCAAGAGTAGATGGCCTTTTCCCGGCTACTTATTAATCACAGAGGTCTGTTGCTTGAGAAAGTTATCACAAGCTTATAAAAGGTTAATGAAGACGGCGGTGGAAGTTTGTGTGGTGACAGATGCGGAGGGAGAAGCGGGTCACTGCGGGGTTCCGGTGAGCGGCGCCGGTTCAGACGATCTCAACCGAGTGAAGTGTGAAGGGCTGAAGCACCGTGAGATGAAAAGGTCTGGAGGGAAAAAGACAGCCAGAAAAGCCAGGCAGAAAGTCTTCGCAGCCACTTTTGTCTCTGTGACTGAGTGGAATGACAAGGAAAGGAAACGGTCCGACATGAGAAAGTTATACTGATGTAGCCGTTTGATGGCAGTTAGACATGCAGTTGAGGGGTGGGT
>OMNM01039255.1:0-10384 GCA_900302745.1 Parablennius parvicornis | reverse complement strand
TCCCCTTTACTTATTATTGAGCTTTTTTCAAAAAATCATATCTCTTGGAGATCATATCTGATTGACTTGTAACAATTCAGTGATCTGTAGGATGGTAATATCTAGTAGGGTGCAAAATTTCATTTGGATCGGATCCAGAATAAGGAATAATATTGGAAATAATACAATAATAATTCCAGAATTTAACATCGGAAACCCCATTTACGAGTTTCAAAAATCATAACTAATTGAATTTTGTTAAGGTTCTCTTGAAATTTGACATGCATATTTGGAGGATCATTACCCTGAATTGTGCTAAATTTCTTCTGGGTTTGATCCAGATTAATGATATGGCGGCACTTTGAAGTTGAAAAATTGTAACATTGAAAACAGTGTTTTTCCAGTTGATGATATGCTACGATTTTGCATTCTCGTGTGTTCTTGTCATGAAGACTCATCTGCTTCTAGTGCCATGAAAATGCATTTACAGTACTAAGATCATTGGTCATCATTTCTCATTGGATTTGGATGCTTGAGACATTCTTTTTACCATCTCCAAGATGCAGATGTGATTTTTAAACACATATACTCACACGCCAATAATGGAGCAATATTGAATCTGTTGCATTGCCCAAGTGTAATTTGACATGTGATGGGCAATCTATGTTTGTGAGTGAGACACAATCCATTTTAAGACCTGAATCAGAGGTCTGAGCGGCAGTAAAAAACCATTTTAACACTAAAGCAAAGATCCAGCATGATTTACAGATGACCCAGGGTGAAAAAAGATATAAAGCACACTTTATTAATCCATCTCATTCAAGACTAAGGCAGCCGTACCAATACATACTTGAACCAGTGGGCTGCCACAGTGGGGGCACACAGGGAGCAGATAGGGTCCAAGGGATTTTTTAGGGCCCCACAGCAGTAACCAGTCAGCAGTGGGATCCAAACCTGCAAACCTTTGACTATGAGGGCACCACTCTAAGCGACACGGCCACAACCACCTCCAAAGGACTTCATAGGAGTGTTACAAGCATGGTGGGAACACTGAAAGCACAGTGTCACTGCAGGGGAAGACGAGTTCATTCAGATAACTCCTTTTTGATTTATTCTATTACTTTGTATGTGTGCGAGCCTTCACACATGCATTACACACGCACATAAATAAAACGTAATGTCTCTCCAAAACTTGCATTAGGACTGTGATGAGGAAACAACCGCAGATGCTTATGAGATTGTATTTACTCAAAAGCATTTTTGCACTTGTTAACTTTTCCACTTTTAGCCTCCAGACTTTGATCAGGAGACACAAGGAAGCGATGCCAGCCCCAGGCAGAGCGCCTTCTTCCTGAATCGCTGTTGCAAAGCAACACACACTTGGTTTATGTTTTTACGCGTCGCCGACAGAAACATTGTATTTATGACCACTTCACATCTCTTGCAGCCAACTTCAGTCAACACTGATTTGTTCCTGCTGTTTCACTACATTTCTCTCAAAGAGGTGACAATGCTGCAGACAGATAATCGCTATTTGCTAAAAATAAATAAATAAATAAATAAATAAATAAATAAATATTCTAGGCGTACACGGCTTCTCAGAAACCTAAAAAATTTTCTGAGAACTCAATTGATCAAAGAAACTGTGGTTTTTCAAATTACTGCAAACTACCCTAAATAACATGACATGCTTTTATTCAATTTCCAAACTGATAAGATCTGTGACTCTTTCAAGTAAAACCAGTTCTTTTTTGTGTTGTGAGAAAGAAAAAAGTTAAAGTTAAATACATTGTCATAGAAGTTTTATTAGACAGCAAAAGATGTGTTGAAACTCACAGACAGAAAGCAACAGCATCGTCAGATGTAGAGCGGAGGTCTGATAATAGAGAGAAACAAACTCTTGCCATGAGGTGTTAGTTTAGTAAAACGGATGCTTCCGCTGAGGAGTCATTGTTTTGAATCTCTACAACAGCTGGAGAAATTATGTCCTCTGTGTTGCAATGATGATTGAAAGAAAAATTAAGAGTGTCAACCACATAAAATCTGCGTCCAGATTTAGGCCAGACTCATCCTGCATGCAGACCCTCTCTGGTTCCACCATCACCATGTTTCCAGACGATGCCACTGTCACTCTACCATGAGCAACATTAGTGCTGCATTAGAAATCAAGTATTTAAATTAGGTTTCATGTATTCTGTGAGTCAGCGCTCTTTTTCCTGACCGGAGTGAAAATGTGATTTTATGGAGCAGTTACATGTGGGACTTGGTCGTTTCTGTGTCAGGTTGTAAGCTTCTGTTCTCGAGGATACTTACAAAAAGCATTTCCTAGAAAGCAGAATTATTTTTTTTAACTGAAATTGTTTAATGTAAAAAAAAAATGAAATCAAACTAAGTTTGCTAAGTAACTAAGTATCACCATGGAAAGAGATGCACTTAATAAGTCCTGCTGATGCAAGCAGACACTTCCAGGCTATGCATAGTAAATGTATTTCACTCATCCGTTACTCTTTGCACTCCTTGAGCACTCCTTTCACATACATTTAGAGAGCAAAAGTGACGGATGCCATGCACATGCTCGGCTTCTATTAGGACCAATTTGGGGTTTTGCTTTGAAAGGTCATTTCTACATGAAAAATGGCCAGCTTTACCAATTAAGCCACAGCTGCCCTGAAGTTTTATGTAATATGAGGGGGCAGCGATTTATCAAAAATAATTCCATATTTGTTCCATTTTGGAATGAAGCCTTGAAGATGGATATACTGTGCTGTGAAGCAGTGTGTTTTATTTCCTTTCCCTTTATCCTGTATCAAGCTGTCCATGCAAGACTCTCAGATTTCACTGCAACCACATTTCCAGGAGATACCATCAATGGACAGCATTCTATGATGAGATTGCCATTTTTGTTGAATTAAAGAATTAAGTAGTTTTATTTATTCTGTGTGCTACTGATGGTTTCTCCTGACCAAAGTGCAATGGTGTGATTTTATTGACTTGTTACGTGTGTTGGCTTAGCACCAACATGTTGGTAGCTGTTTAACAACGTATTTTATTGCTGATATTTGTGCATTTTGTTTTTCTACGGTTTTCTTCTGTTCGACTTCTGGAGCCGATTTGTGGCATGGCTCTCGGTATTTGTGTGTGTATGTGTATGTGTGTGTGTGTGTATGTCTGTGTGTGTGTGTGTATGTGTGTGTGTGTATGTCTGTGTGTGTGTGTGTGTGTGTGTGTGTGTTCTCAGGAGTTCCTGGCGCAGTTGTTGCTCTCCTCAGCATGGGGATCCTGCTGCTGACGTTCACCATGGTCTTCCTCGGCCACACGGGGTTTCTGTGGAAGCTGCAGGTCGTTCTGCCTGCAGCTCTAATGGTGAGACGCTTCTTCATTAGTCGTCAGACTGTCTTGTAAACACACTCTGACACATCACTGCAGCGGGCTGTCCCGGAACACTGAACCTGGTTACAGTTTTTAGCAGTGTGGCTTTACACCTGATGAAAAACATAAATATTCATTATTTCCGTGATATGGAGAAACCTGAACACGTGTGCTTCCTTGCTTTACGTTTCCTGTACAAGGTGTTAAACGTGAAGCACAGGAGTCACAGTTCTCACTTCCTTGAGCAGCAGATGAGCTCCCACCGGCTTAATACATCTCAGGCTGGTCCAGTTCAGAGCAGACGACCAGCAGGAGGCGCCCAGGAGACCTACCAGGTTCTAGTTCAGATCCATCTGGGCTGAACACTGAAATAACCTTTAGATGATGTCAACATTCAATGTTTTCCCTTTTTAAAATGCTGTCTGGAATTAATTTTGCACATCAAACATTTCCCATTAAACAGGATGAGAAGTCCTTTTGAAATTCTCTGCCACTGTGATTGTTTTAGACCATGTTGCTTCATTGGCAGATCTGGTTCCTACACCTGCAGGCTGGACAGACCAGGGGTCTCATTTATCAAACACTACATAGGCTTCCAACTAAAAATGGCATACGCCCAAAAAATATTCTGATCGCTCAAACCATGTGTCCATACATCTGCATGCATTTTTGTTTTGATAAATTAGAGTCCACCTGAAAGGTTGTGTAGTTCAGACTCCGCCCTCAAAATGCCCACTTTCTACCATAAATGGTCAATGCAAAGTGTCTCGTCAATATTTCTGCATCTCAATCAGCCTGCTGATCGCTGCCATTTGACGATAAATCCTGACAGAAAAGACGAGGAAAAGGAACTTTATGGAGAGTGAAATAGTCATGGAGGAGGTGGAGGTCAGGAAATGATCTTATTTGGTGTCATAGTCGTGGATTTACTAATAAAAGACAAAAAAAGTGATCGGCACGTCGTCACCACTGGAAATAGTGAGAGAACCTCAGAGATGTGAGGCTGCAGAGGTGGAGGAGAAGAGTCTGATCTGAAGGAGGAGGTCAGAGGAGAGTGACATCATGGAGGTGACGAGGAGGTCGTCTGTCCAAAAACTGCAAAAACCATGAATGTTTTACCACTTGCTGTTTATTAATATCTAACACTACTGATGGTTGAGTCAAAGCCTGAACCTTTTATATTGTAGCAGTAGATTCATCCTTCACCTACTGGATGCATTACACCATGAAAAGAAAGTAATGTTCCTGCAGAGTGTTCATAAGAAGATGGGATGTTGCACATCAGAATCATCACCTTGTGACCACAGCTTAGTGTATTTCAGAAAATGATAAATGACTCTTTGAACATCCTTATGTTCAGTAATATTTGTTAGTCCTTGCACCTATTTGAATTTCCATGACCATATAATATAGAAATTACTGACAGTGCCTTCACTTCTTTCCTTCCTGCTCCATCTGTGTCTCCAGATGTCCCTCCAGGAAGTCCTCACCCTGACCTCGGAGAGGACCGTCCCGGATCCCATCGTTCTCTGGTCAGAACACAGTGAAGAGAGGAAGCTCAACAGTCCCACATCTCCGCTTGCTGCCGCCACAGACTGCAGCTCTGCACTGGAAGATGAAGATGAAGAGGATGGTATGAATGTTTACATGGATAGAGACCCAGGGCTCTCGTCAAATCACCAATTTTCTCCTGACTGTCCTCTGGCCTCAGAGGATTCTGGGAATTTGATAGTCAGGTGGCATGCTGCACCGGAGAACTTTCAGGAAGGACTTGATCCAGATGAAACCAAACCTGCTCTACCAGAAGCTCTTGCTCCACCAGGTGGAGCTCTTACTCCACCAGGAGGAGCTCTTACTCCACCAGGAGGAGCTCTTACTCCACCAGGAGGAGCTCTTACTCCACCAGGAGGAGCTCTGACTCCACCAGGAGATTCTCCTGCTCCACCAGGGGTCCAGGACCAAGCTACAGAGCAGGAGGAGTTGCATTACATCTCCAGCCATGTTGACCTGTTCTCTGTCACCCTGGCATCACTAGCTGCGGAGAAAGAGCAGGAGGAAGAAGAGGAAGAGGATGATGACTGTGACTTGTTTAGAGAAAGTAGTTTGAAGCCTCCATTTTCTTCTGACCTCAGACAAACTGTCAGTGACTTCCACACCAAATTAAGTTGTGAATCACTGGAGACACTGATGCTTCAGCTACCTGAAGACCTTACTGACACAGGATATGAAGACAACAAGGTGAACACTTTGATTCAGGAGGAGGACGAGGAGGAGCTGTTCTCTGGGTATTTGGGGCACTTGTAATGGTCCCCTAATCAGTGTTTACAGGTTATGTAATGCCACAGATTTTGTCCATTCAGAATTCAACAGGTGTAAAGAATTTGTCTTGTAGTCAGTTTACTTTTGACAAACCAGTGAAGGAACATTCTCTTTCATAAATGAACTTAAGTGACAATGTGAATCTGACAAATGAGGAAAATGTGATGGGTTTGTTAAAGGTGTATATAGCATTCTTCAAATGTGAAAAGCTCTTAAAATAAAAATCTCTCATAAAAGACTGATTATTTCCTTTGTGAGATCATTAGTTCATCCATCCATCTTCTATGCGCCCACATTATCGGGGATGCATCCAGACCAGACTTGTGTGGACTTGGGAATCCAAATTACCCTAAATGCATTTGGCAAAAGATTCCAGAGTAGAGAACACAAAACTGAGTAATAAATCTTAGATATTAGTGTCATTGTTTAACAGAATGTAGTTTTAAGAGAATTTAAGACTAGAACATAGTTGTTTAAAATCTTGACATGAGGTTGATATTTCTAGATCGAGCATACTTAAACATTTATTCAGACGGTTTTGGAGAGATAAGATCCAGACAGCTGGCTGAGGTGACCAGGCGATCAGCTGCTTTATTTTGGCATGACCTTTCTGCAACTGGTTGTGAGCTATGCAGTGGTGAAACATGAGATCTGAATCATTTTGTTTAAATGTAACAGCATTAGTGTACATTTCTATTTGTTTCTGAGCAAATCTGCTCAGCTGAGGGTAAAGTTCATTTATAAAGCTATTTGCTTGAATTCCAGGTGAGGGACCACTGGCAACCTGCTGCCGCACCTCCTCCACTGTTTTTATTGTTTTTGCTATAACGCTGTTTACATCTTGCCACAAAACAAGTGTCTGAACTGAATGCTGGACTTTTAAGCTCATCTGTTGGATTCCGCTGTTCGATCCAACACTCTAAAACAGCAGTCTCACAATTTGCATCTACCTGGCTACCCAGGCCAAAAGCTAGCCCCCCCAGTGGGCTCACCTGTACCGGAGTCCAGGGGCTCCTCTCCGTGCTCTGTGGCTGAACAGCCTGCTGCACCCCCAACACACCGATGCCCGGTGGAGACTGCCTGCCGGCCAGCTAACCTTCTGCTGATCCCCGATGCTGACCGACTGCCCTCCTCCTAGCTCGCTCTTCTGCTCTGCCTCCACCATGCTGCTTCTGTGGCTCCAACAGCTTCACTTGGATTATCTACCGCTGGATTACTTGGCTCCTAATCATTCATCATGTGGATTTTAAACCTGTTTCTCTGGTTAATGCTGTGCTGGACCTTCACGAGTCCCCCCCCTGCACTGTCCATAGTGTCAATCACGGTGTACTGTCCCCCCTGCTCAAAGCAACCACATACACACCACTCACCTGACTGAAACCTGGACTGTTAAATCTCATATCTCTCAGTAACAAGGATCTGTTGTGCATTCCTAATAGTGCACGGGTAAAACTAACCAGTCCAAGTGTGCACCCCCCTCAGCCAGGGGTGCACACTTGGACTGGTTATGTTTCACCCATGCAAACATTCATACATCCTCACACACACACACACATGACTCCTTCTGGTGACATGACACCGCGGAGCTTGTGGCAGGCAAGACGGGGCGAAGTCAGACGTACAGAGCTGAGTGTACAGTCAGTGTAGAGAGAGACTAGAAAGGAGGGGGGAGACTGAGTAGAGAGTGCAGATAAGATGGTAGAGACATTGAGTTCAAGGGGAGTTCAGCCAGCTGCATGTAGTGTCTACACACTAGCTAAGGACGTCTGACGAAAGCAGAGTGATAAAACTGTGATATCGGGACACACAGATGGTGTCGATGTGCTATGATTTTTACCATGACAGTTTCCATGTCATCTATCCTGGTGTTAGTCTTCCTTATGTCATCTTTAATTTCTATCAGGGTTTCAGAATTCTCCCAGCAAAATTCCTGAATCTCTTACAGGATTGTTTCCAGGCCAGCCATACTTTGAGCTAGTGTTGATTTTCCGTCATGGCTCATTTGTGCTGGCTCGTTAGCTTTACCTGCAACATCTGTTGACTCGGCTAGCTCCTCCAGCTGTGATGCCAGCTTAACTAACTCATATGCTAGCTGCGGTGATAGTCTTCTTGGGTGAAGTCATTGTTTTTTTGTCAGCTTTCTGTTTTTTCCAGTGCTCTTACTCATTGCCCCCAATTCCAATATTTGACCGATACCATCACTTCGTAAATCCAGAAATTTATGGGACTTTTTTGAGTCAATGTCTGGGAGCTGTCTTTTGTAGTCAACCGAAAGTCCCATTTTGTTCCCTTTTCAGACCTGAGGAGCTGTTCCCTTGGTCTATGGTGGCTTTTCCTGCTTGTTGAGGGAAAAGCACAAAGAGGTTCTGTGAGGTGTTTTTTCCAGGTCTCATCTGGAGAAATGGTTGGTCTTCCCTGCACGCGATCAGAAGCTGGATGATGGCCTCTGGTTCCAGGGAAGTTCTGACCCTTGTGCTCTGGTCAGGAGAGGAGTTGATGCCTTCAGGTTTAAGTCCTTGGTGTTTGCGGTTAGCAGGCTGTGCTAAGAGCTAGATGAGCTGCAGCTCTTACCCGTTAAAGAGCAAGAGCAAGGAAGAGAGATGAATCTCTCCAAAGGCTTTTGATAAAGTCGGGGCAGACCAAGGTGTCGAATCCTGGGGGCCTTTACCAATCTGTGACTGTCTGAGAGTATGTTAGGAGTCAGCCTCCCTGAGAGAGGAAGAGGGGGAGGATATGCAAGGGGACTGAAGTGACTGCAGGACCCCGTGCTGGGTGTGGTGATCAGGCAGAATCCTGAGAGTCAGATTCAACACGACTTATATTTGAAATGAACAAACTTTTCTGTGGTCTTGTGAGATCCCAACATTGCCCCTTTGGCTTCAGGATTGCTGTCGATGTGTGATCCTGAGGGCAAGCACGTTAAGTCCTCAAATGAGAAAGTTCATTGATCAGTTAATTCATGTGGTAATATCTGGACATTTGGTAACCAACTGTGCATTGTTGATACTATCTATCTCTGCTATGCAAGAGTAGTACAAAACAAATCTTCAGGCTACGGAACAAAATTCAGATAAACCACAATGACACTGGCATGATGTAAAATAACTAACTTGTGTTTCCCTTTAGGTGTTAGTGAGATGATTGTAGGACAACTCGTTTACAAAACTGCAACCCTGGACAACTTGTCCATGTGGTCCTGGTCATCCACGACTAATTTTTTCAACATTATTGATTTAAAGGATTTCAAAGTATATTTTACACATTTAGTAGGGTTATTTAATATATTTGATACAAAAACATAAGATATATATTTCATTATGAAGCAGTCTTTAGGGTATGAGGGAGGTGTGATGAGCTAAATTTGAGCAATTCTCAAAAGGAACAAAGCCATATGATACTATATGAAATATATGTATATATACTAGATATATGAAATATAGAAATATATATTGAATATCAATTATATATTGAATATAATTATATTTTACAATATGTAAAAGTGCATTGTGCAGGATTTATTTTCTAGCAAAAATTCTGAAATCTCATCAATGGGCGAGTCGTTCACTGAGGATGCTATCCGTAGGCGAGTTGTCCGTGGACCAAGTTAGACATAGGGTTGTTAGTTAGAATGGGTTAGGTGAGATGGAAAGAGGGTGTCACCTCTGAGGAGAGATGCATGGATTCTGATGTGGAGTTGGATGGAGGAAAAAGGGGAGATGCTGGTTGTTAAGTGCGGCCCCTTTTCTCTCCCTCTCTGCCTTCACTCTTCCTCCTCCCTCTGCTGGCTGCACGCCTGAGTGAGATCCACACTCAGGTAGGAGGAGGGCATATAAGGCAGACTGAGAAGGCTGTGGAGCTCCTCTTCCTCCTTCGGCAGCACACTGGTGTGGGCAAGTGTTTTGCTTGTCCCTTTGTTTGCCCCCCCCCCGGCTCCTGCCATGCATAGGTTGCTGGGGGTCTTGGTTATCTAACTTTGTTGTTTTAGTTTGGGCTGAAGATCTCCGGTAGTCCAGTTATCGTCCTTTTCTTTGGAGTTATAGTTTGGTGACCTTCATATGGTTGGGGGGGTTAATGAGTGCGACGGCCCACTGCGTGCCTGGCTCAGTTCCTTCCCATCTTTTGTTTATTTCAGCTGGAGTCTCCAGCCACTTTTTTTTTTCTCATTATCTAAAAACTTCAGTTCTCTTGTAAATCTTACTTTGGGTTAAATAAATTTGAGGTTTTTGCAAAATAACATGGTTTGTGGTGTCCCTTTGTTATGTTGCGGTCTCAGGGGGACTCCTGAGCCTTTGTTGTGTCAAGGAGACCGTAACACTGGTGGTGCAGAATTGTGGCTCTTTATTCCTCTTTTTAACAGCTGCCGGACGAACACAGTCGTTTCACACTTAACACGGGAGCGCAGCGGGGCAACAAAAACTACACTTCCCAAAAACGTAATGGATGAACTACAGCATTTATTTACATTTTCATCCTATTGTCCAACAATAGTCATGTACTGATGTCCAATAAAAATAAGCATTAAGCAAATTATGTTACATACAGTATACGCAAGGCAACATTTTACATGCAAACAAATCTCATTGAAGCGAGAAAGAGATAATTGGTTGAAAGTGTAAATAAAGGCTTCAGGTCGTCCATGACATGAGCCTGCACAGAGCACGTATGTTTATTACACCTCTACATGTTGGTAGAGATCTGCTCTAACTTTACAAATAGT